>ML424497.1:4677-78100 GCA_005239525.1 Nicotiana knightiana
AAAATATACAAATATATGTATCGAATATGAAAGAGACAAAATAATTGGAATACTCTAAAACACTAGAAAAACTGTAGAGGTACTTTAAATATTAACTCATGTGTTCATACACGAACCTTGAATTGATACGATTAAATAATAAAAGGATCATGTGCGCATTCCGCGTCTCGATGCCTTTAGATTTAAAAGTAATTATGTTATAACCATGTGTATATTCCGTACCTTGGTTTAAAATTTAATTTCAAAGAAGTACCTTGGGTGCTTTCCGCATCTTGGTAAACACAACTAATAAAATATAATAATTAATTAAGCGGTAATAAATAAGCCATGATCAATAAAATACAAGAATAGCTAAAAATTGATTTAAGCCTTACATGAGTCAATAAAGCGACCGTGCTAGAACCGCGGGACTCGAGGGGTGCCTTACACCTTCCCCTCGGTCAACAGAATTCCTTACTCAGTCTTCTGTTTTCGTAGACCATAAATTAAGAGTCAAACCATCCTTTGTTAAGGGATTCAAGGTAAAAGGTGGCTTGGAACACCAAAACTCAATTCCAAGTGGCGACTCTAAATAATAAATAATCCCTTTTCAAAACGTCACTTCGATTGGAAAAACTCTTCTAACTCAACCTCGTAATAGGGTTGTGGGACATAAAAGAGGTGTGACATACATTAAATGAAATGCATATGATAACACAAAACCTCACACACAAATGGCACATAACTCACTCAAGATCGGATTATCAAGACACTCTAGTCAAAACAGTTAAACAAAGTTAAGATCATACAAATTAAGGTACTTCCATAAGAGTCAAAAATTGAGCCTAAGCGTCACAACTAAATCACTCACTATTTTCAAGGCATAATAAAGTCAAGAGATATTGTCATCAATTAAAATCATAGGATAAGGTTTCCTACTTCTAATAAAAATAAAAACTAGCTATACCCGGTTCAAACAAAACCCTTAGAAAAGAATCGCGTCATAAAGAAAAACCAAGGTGGAATTAATACACTACCTAACAAAAGAAAATATTTTTATCTTGTTCTTTCGACTTAAATCCCTCAAGATACCTGTCGAATGATATCTATCGTCGGGAAAAATCGAAAATCTTAAAATTTTTATAGATTTTTTCAATTTTTTCTCTATCTCTAACTACTAAAACTAAAAAAACAAAAACTAAGACTAATATACATACATACATACAAATATCCCCCACCCCACGCTTTGAGTTGTGGCATGTCCCCTTGACAGACAATTAAAAAGCATAAGGTAGAGGAAACTTCTCTTAATCTCTAGTCGGGGTCTGAATCAATATCGGGCTCCATTCTTCTCGCCCGAACTTGTGCACACATCCATGCAGACAACTTCTTCTCAGTATTTTTGGAGTTCACCCCACACTTATCTTTCTTAATCACTGGAGCCTTATCTCTTGAACTTTTCACCTTCCACTCAACACTTGCAGCTGGCTTGTCCTTTTTCACCCCCGTTTCGACATTCATCTCAAAAGTCACCGTCTCCTCACCCTCTCTAAGCATGAGTTTTCTATCATGTATATCTAATATATCTTTACCCGTTGCTAAGAATGGTCTTCCTAAGATAAGGGAGACATTCTTATTCTCCTTCATCTTCATCACTATGAAACCCACAGGAAATACAAACTTATCTACCCGAACTAAGACATCTTCCACTATCCCCTCGGGTATTATAATTGTTTGGTCTGCCAGCTGCAATGATATTGGTGCAGACCTTATCTCCAATTTCATTCTCCAGCTTCCCGTAAATAGACAAAGGTATTAAATTAATCGAGGTACTAGAATCACATAAAGATTTGTCAAAGTTAAGAGTGCTTAAAGAGAAAGGTATAGTAAAACTCCCTGGATCTACACACTTTTATGGGAGTTCGTTTGCAAGATTGCACTGCAATGCTCTGTGAGCTTGACTACTGAGGTCTCTTCTATCTTCCTCTTATTTGTAAGGATCTCCGTCAAGAATTTGGCATAAGCTGGCATTTGTGTGAGAACTTCTGTGAATGTCAAATTTATATTAACCTGTCTCAGCATAGCTAGAAATCTCTCAAACTGCTTGTCCATATTTTTTCTATATAGCTTTTGGGGAAAAGGTAGAGCAGAAATGTGCTTGCTCTCTTCATTAGATTCCTCCCTTCTTGAAGTTTCCTCCTTATTCTTTTTCTCAATTTCCTTCTTTCCTTTCTTCTTTTTATCAACTTCATTTTTCAGCTACTTCCCACTTTCTTTTTCAGGTATAACTTCTTTTTGAATTGGAGTGGGATCTTTCAACACTTGCCCGCTTCTCAAGGTCAGAACATTCAGTGTTTCTTTGGAATTTCTCTCAGTATCAGTTAGGAGAGTTCCTGGAATTCTCTAAGAAAATATAGTTGCAATTTGTCCCACTTGCTTCTCTAGATTTTGAATTGCTACCCCATGAGCATCTAGCCTCACATATGACTTGACAGTGAAGGCTTTCATCATATCTTCTAAACTAGGTTGATTTGGCCGTTGAGGATGAAACTACTGCCTTTGTTGATTTTGGAAGCCTGGAGCTCCTTGTCCTTGAAATTTGGGGTTGTTTTATTGCCATGAATTTGCAGTACCCCAGGCGAACTCCATGAAAATCAGGGTGCTTATGACCCATTGCATTGAAGTTGTAATTCCCCACAATATTCACTTCCTCAGTTGAGGCTTGACACTCATGAGTAAGGTGTCGTCTTCAACAAATATCACATTATTCATGAGGCTTACTTTGTATCGAAGCTAAGGTTTAACTTCCTTATTTATTTGGCCATGGTATCAAGTTGTACCTGCACAAATGTGTTACCATCAACTTGGTGAACACCTGTCGATTTTCTACTTTCAGCACTCTCAAAGGGCGACTAATTTGCATCTTCAGACAACCCATCTAGAATTGTGACTATATCCTCTGGAGTCTTTTTCATCAACGGCCCTCCAGCTGCATTATTCAATGTTCTACGTGAGGCCGGTGTCAATCCATCCCAAAAATTATGGAGTTGCATCCAGATTTCAATTCGGCTATGTTGACACTTTCGAACTAATTCCTTAAACCTCTCCCAAGCTTCAAACAAAACTTCAGTATATTTCTGGAAAAAGTTATTGATTTCTCTTCTAAGCTTGCCCGTTTTAGCTGGGGAGACATATTTATCAAGAAATTTTCTAGTCATCTCCTCCCATGCTCGAATTGATCCTTGGAGCAAGCTTCGAAGCCACTACTTTGCATCATCTTTAAGTGTGAAGGGGAATGCCCTTAAGTAAACTGCATCTTCTGACGCACCATTATATTGGAAGGTGTTCATAATCTCCTCTAAGTCCATTAGATGGTTATTTGGATCTTCGTTTGGCTTTCCTCTGAAGACACAATAGTTTGAAGGGTTTGGAGCAAACCTTGCCTCCACTCAAAATTGTTAGCTTCGACTGGACGTGGTCTAATATCTGATAATCCTTTGTTGTAGACCAATCTAGCATAATCACCAAGTGGTATCCCAACATCGGGAGGTATATTTTCGAACTGGTATGCACCCAAGGGTTGATTCCGAGAAATTCTCCAAGCCCTCTCCTCTTTTCTTCATAGACAAGTGTTGCATTTCGAAGAGCTGCTTCCTCAGCATCTCGTGTAGTTTTTTCTCTTTGTTGGGCTGCCTCTCTTGCAGCCAATTGAACATTATCATCATCTCCAGACATAATTTCTTTGGTTGAATATTGTCCAACCTTCTCTATATTCTGAAGGAGATTCTTTCCTTCCTCAGTTGTCGTAGTTGTTTTTCAATCTCTGGTTCGTATGGTAGCACTTCCTTCCCAAAAGATCGAGTCATGCACCAATCTAACCTGTAGCATGTGCACAGTCAAAGAACACCAAAACATAAAAGGAGAAGAATAAAATAAAAAGAAAAATTTCTAAATTAGCACTACAAACTATGTCAAACGCTATTGATTGCCAATTCTATGGCAACGTCGCCAAAATTTAACGAGCGCAAAACACACACTTAAATATGTAAAGAGTTATATGAAACCGTATATGAAAGTTTGGTATATGAACAAGTAATCACTGACTCTTCATTGAGGCTTTATTTGAAGTCATCAGCGATTCTTTCTCAAAATTTTCTACATGATTTTTGTACATCAATCGCTTGTCCCTATTATGTGGAGAATTGCGTGAAACTTTAGTTTGGATTTTCTTCCCAGAGAATGATACTTTGTTGTGCTAGTTTTAGTATGACAGGATTGTGTGATTTAGAAGTATCATTAGTCTTCTGATCATTGTCTGCGGACATAGGAAATATAATCTGTCATTTTTCTGCTAAAGAAAAAGAAAAAAGAAAAATTATGCCCTAAAATATATTTATGTCTTAATCTTTGATGGAATCAGAAGAAAGAAAATTCTAGCATGTGCAAGCAACCAAAAGCACAAAAACAAAATAAAAATAGAGAATGAGACATATTCTGATAGCAAATGTTACATGTTCTTGACCCCCCTTTCCCCTCGCAACTCCAAAAAAGGCATGTGGCATGAAATGAATTACATCTTTTCTCTCGACCCAATTCCCTTTCCCCTCAAATATCAACCATTTTAATGTAATGGAAAAAAGGAATTGTAACACCTTTCAAAATATAATTTATCTAAAACTTAAAAATAAAATAATTTTAGACTAATCACCTCTTCTTGTGCTTTTCCTTGCACGTGGAAAAAGATTGAGCTCAAACCAAAAAAAAACTTGGTGGAGGGACATTTAATACTGAGTTGATTTTAATCCCATTGCTGTATGTATTACTTGAAACCTTCCTCAATGGAGGTTTTTTATATTGACTTGTAGATATAGAGGAAGATGATCTCTGGGAATGCTTTCTATGCTTCACATTTGGAGTAGAACCAGTTGAATTACTTCGAGTAAAATGTTTTTACGCTACAACTTCTTTCAAAGAATAATACCAAATAGCATTCTTTGAAACCAAATAGCATACATATAGTTTTGGGTTGATATTATTTTGGACTCCACTCAGGTAATGCGAAGAGCTTATAATTATCAATAGTGCATTCTCTTACACATAATTAATTGAAAAGTTGATATGTTGTATTGTGTGCTTCTATACATTTGGCATGTGCTAGAAGTCGCATACAGACGTGTGCTAGATTCCATTAATATTATACTATGCAATGAAATTGTGGCAATGCTCATGTGAATTTTTTTTCATTACATTAAGGTTTCTGAATTTAAATAAAAATATAGTCATCGAGACAAGTAAATTTATAAGCAAGAATGAAGTTCCATACCCAATATCAGCTAGAGTTGTCATAATCTAGCTCAATGAACAGAGAACTGATGAAATAATATACCTCAAAGCAGAACAAAAAAGTGAGTTGTAAGGGGAAGTTTGGTATATGAACAAGTAATCATCAGTCTTCATAAAGACTTGATTTGAAGTCATTATCGACTCTTTCTCAAAATTTTCTATATGATTTTTGTATCTCAATTGCTTTTCCTCCTTATGTGTAGAGTCACATGAAGCTCTATATAGAATGTGCTTGCCAGAATAAGACAATTTGTTGTGCAGGTTTTAGTATGACTAGGATTGTGTGATTTAGAATTTCATCAATCTTCTGATCATTGTCCGTGAACGTAGAAAATATAATACATCATTTTTCTGCTACAATATGGCATACTGTTATGTCAAATGATGATTGTATTATTTCACTAGGGTGATCAGTGTAGTCTTTAATGAATCTGATCTTCTTCTTTAATTGCTTATTCTTTGTTACAAACAAAAAAAACTTTTTACTTAACAGATCAAAAACTTGGAAGTCTGAAGAACCTATTGTTGAAGAAAGTGCATAGCGAGCTGAAGAACAAGAGAATTTTGTTATCTTAGGGATGGTTTGAAGGCATTGTCTTATCTACATATGCTGCACTTTTATTTTCTCTCTTTTTAGGAATTGTTAAAAATGATGTTATACTATTTGGATTGCTTTCTGGTAATGTGATGATGTTATACTATTGAACTTCTTTCTGGTAATGTGATGCTTAGATCTTTGTATTAACATAATATCAATTATTTGGTTCATTTTCAAATGTATCTTGTATGTGGGAAAGCATATAAAATAAGTATTACTATTCGTGAAATATATATTTTTGTAATAGTATTTATTAAAATTTTTCAGTAGCGAAGGGAATGTATTCATAGTAACTATGAACAACATTTCCTCAAAAAGTTTATTAGGCATTAGCGAAGGAAAATTTGGCTGTTAAATGTAATTATACAATTAACGAAGGGACTTTCGGTCGCTAAAAGCACTTGTACGGACCAAATTAGTTGTTGGCTTGAAGACTTTTAACGATTGGATAACAAATTAATGAGGAAAAACTTTTTTCGCTAAAAATGATGTATAACAACCGAAATTATGCCGTCGCTAAAGGGTCTTTAACGACCGAATTGAAAATCGATCGTTAACTTTTAATGCCGGGACTTTTAACGACCAGTGACTGCCGAATTTATCTCAGTCTTTATTAACTTATAGCGACCGGATCTGGATTTTTAACGACCAAATTTCTTCTCGCTAAAGGCCTATTTTCTTTTAGAGGAGATTACATTCATAATTCTGTTTTGTCGATCATTTGACACTGTTCTGGATAACTGGATCTCCTTTATTTTTATGTTATCATCTTTTTCGGGTATCCATTCCCGTGTATATTGTGGTGCTTGCTGTCGTTTTTGGGGGATCTTGTAGTTTTAGGGGAAACTCTACCAAAGCTTTTGGAAATTCGAAGAGTTGGACAAATTTTGAGTTCATGGGTTCTAAATTTATTCTAGAGGGATCCTAATGAGTTAATTAACATTATTATCTCATGTACATAATCAATTTCTCCCTAAAATGGGGATAGGCTCCTCTGTCCAACTTATGGACGACGAGCGTCAGATTACGTTTGTGAGGTCGTTTATGGTTTCCTTCATGATCTCTTGAGTCCATATGATGCTGCCACATGTGTTATGCCTCATACATGCTTACATTGATTATGCTCGAGTGATATAGCCCATAATTCCATCGAGGTCTATTGATTATATACTGGGGGGACATAGCCCATAACACCTGCCGGGCCTATTTATTATATATTTACCTGTTGGGGAATATAGACCATAATGGAAGCTAGGCATGTTATATACGCGTATCTAGCAACAGTTTGTATTGCATGAAAATATATGAGGCTAGCTCAGATGTACAATTATCTGATTGGGGGAATATATCCTACATCGCCAGACATGTACCATTTCATAGTAGTTCAGTTTCAGCATAGTTCCAGCTTAAACTTCGGTTCAATTCCAGATCAGTTGCTAGTTCATACTTGGTACATATCGTACTTATGTCCCTTCCAAGGCACTGCATTTAATGCCGTATAGGCACAGATAAATCAGCGATTGAGCCATATCAATAGGCCATCCACCATCTGCTGGAGTCACTCCGCTTACTCCCGAAGTTGCTTATCTTTATGTATGTATACAGTCAACTAGTTTGGTATGGACGGACCCTGTCCCATCCAATACCTCTTCAATTTAGCACTCCTACATGCCTATAGATATGCACATGTGCTATTAGCATATTTTTATATGTGAGCTTGTGTTAGACTTATCGACTTTCCATATTGTACAATTCTTATCAGCTATGCTTATGCTTGTTCAGTTGATCGGTTTATGTTCACGATTAGTAGATTATCGGTAGGTTTAGTGATGATATGCACTTAGTGTCAGTTATCCATCACGACCATAGGTTGGGTCGCGACAAACATGGTATCAAGGTAGTTCAGTCATAGGGTGTCTACAGGTTGTTTCTAGTAGAGTCTTTTTAAGAGTATCTTGCGCACCATACTCTTGGACAGGAGGCTACATGGCATTATATGATGGTTTTCCTTCCTTCTTCTCTAGATTGTATGATAGAGCTATGTTATAAGAATTCTGCCTTCTAATGAAGCATTTTGTATGTAGTTATGCTGCCGAAGAGACTCACAACTACCTAGAAGGGCAAAGTCGTTGTTGGCCAAGGTACTAGCAGACTACCCCCTTAGTCAGATGAGCATGAGGAGTCCAGACATGAGGTTCCATCCAGAGCTTCACAAACTCTATCTGTTTAGGTAGAGGTTAGAGGTGCTCCAGATACCGCACCTCCAGCTCCTCAGCACGACAACATGAGCGAGGCCGTCAGATTATTGACTAGCATTGCAGCTACATAGGCTAAACGACAGCATACATGTCCTCAGGTTGACGATAAAAGTTCTAAGATTTGTGATTTCCTCATACTAGAGACTCCAACTTTCACATGATATAGTATTGTAGAGGATCCCCAAGATTTTCTAGACAGAGTAGCCATAGCCCTTAGAGTTATGCATGCCATAAATAGAGTCTCAGTTGAATTGGCAGCATATAGATTGCAAGATCTAAAAGAAGGTTGGTATACCACTTGGGAGATGTCTAGGGGAGCAAATGATGCTCCACCTACATGGCATGAGTTCTCAAAGGCATTCCTCTGCCATTACTTACCTATAGAGACACGTAGATCACGATTGGATCAGTTCCTGACATTGATACATGGGGTATGAGTGTTGCAAAATATAACCTCCACTTCACTTCTTCGGCGAGGTTTGCTCCTGTAGTTGTATCAGACATTGAGGGCAAGATACACAAATATCTAGCGGGACTTGGTCCTCACATAATAAATGAGCATATGACTGTATCTATGCATTCGTGTGTGGACATTGTATGTATTTAGACATTCTTCTTAGCACTTGAGAAAAGGAAACAGAAGCAGAGGGCTAGAAAAGATAGAAGCTCAAGCAAGAGAGGCAAATTTTGAAGTTCGTTTGGTGAGACATCTGGTGCTAGTAGAAAATAGAGTGTTAGGCAACCAACAACAATTACTCCTTCATAATTGTAGGGGCCGGTATTTGATCGACCCCCATAATCTAGAGCTAGTCAGGCATCACAGGCTTCAGGAACCCAACATCGAGGTGTTTCTAGTTAGGGTGGTTCACATTACCCTAGGTGTTCTGATTGTTATAGTTGCCATTTGAGCCAATGCCATTTAGGTGTATATACAGGTTATGTTTGAGGCGAGTCAAGCCATTTTATGAGAGATTTCCCGTCTACAGGCAGTAGTGGTGCAACTCAGCTAATGGGATCAGTTTTACCTTCTTCAGCACCAACGCGCTAGCAAGGGCAAGTTCCTCAAACACCACCAGGATGTGGTAGAGACCGAGGTGGAGCTCCTACTATAGGCGGTCCCCAAAATTGCACCTACCTTGGTTGGTCGTTAGGACCGGGAGGCTTCATCGGATGTGGTTATAAGTACTTTATAAGTGAATTCTCATAATGTGTATGTGTTGATAGATCCTGGTTCTAAACTATCATATGTTTCTCCCTTTATTGTTTCTAAGTTTAGGATATAACAAGAAGCCATTAAACCTTTTGAGGTAGCCACCCCATGTCACACCCCAACCTCGGGGAGCATGACCAGCAAGCATATTAGACCTTTCCTATCCGACTCATTCATAATCGGAAAAAGGAACGCGTCACCATTTGTTAAGCATGAGAGAGATCAAATATATATAAACGTTGCTAGTTCATTTTTCATTACATTCCTTACGCCATAGTTAAGATTCCAAAAATGCATACAGTTTACAATTTAGTGGGAAAAGAGTTACAAAATACAACATAATCCCGTGACCTATCCGATACCCATACATAACCTATACAAACGTCTACGGAGACTCTAATGATATAAAAGACAATTATGATAATGCCGGTAACAAGGTCCCGGCTATACCTCAAAATGTGGTAACTTATACAAAAGAAGTATTAAATGACCCTGGAAGAAATGGGGGCTCACCAAGGCTGCCGCGAGGAGAGAGAGAGAGAGAGAGCACCACTATCTGCGATCGGCGCTATCTGCGATGGAACCACCTACATCCATTCAATGATGTAGCGCCCCCGGCAAAAGGGACGTTAGTACTGTCGAATAATACTAGTATGTAAAGGAAAATACCAATCTTAGTAAAATGAACAATGAAACAAAGAGAAGGCATTCATAATAGTCAATAAGAGCTTCACATAAATACAATAGAAACACAAAGTAAGGATCACATAGTTTCCGATTCAATTTCTATCTTTTTGGGTTGATATCTTAGTCCCAAGTGCCACAACTTACAATGCCACCGTATTCTTACACGAAGTCCGGTCTCGGCCCGATTGATTAAGACATATCAAGTGAGACATCATCCATATCCACAATTTAAATCAATAAATCCAGCACAAGTACCACCATGTGTACGACATGGTGTCCTATCACGGCCCGTTCGGCTAAGACATCTCACTTGATACATCACCTATTTCAATTGTTCAACTCAATTCACATTTCTTTCCCATCTTTCATTACATGGCACAAACAACCTCATTCATTAAGTCGTTCTTGGCACTTGGACGCATTTTACAATTCAAATCTTTCCTATTTTTATACGTTCAAATAAAAATATCAACCATGACAATAAGTCCTATCATATAAGGCATTGCACACATGGGGTAAGAAGCTTGGAAAATCATAATCACATGGAGGCCTTTCAAACAAATTAGGTTAGCAAGCTTTACTCGACTCTTGACACGAATTCTTAACCTTTCTTAACTCTTACTCCTCACCTCAAAAAAATTCTCAAATAACATGATGACATGGTAAACATTTAGAACAATTATGGAACATAAATCTTTCAACACGACACGTTAAGGCAACCAATTCTAGTATGATCAAGTCGGGAACTTACACCAGATATTCGGACACCAGTGGTTAGATTCTAAGAAGAAGAGAGTTAGCCATACATACCTTAATTGATTTTCCTTAATTCCTAAAACAAGTTCCGGAACCCTTAGCACCTTCAATCTATTTAACAATGTAGCACAATTGAACCCATAATTAGGAAAACAATCATAGTCCTAGCTCACTTGAGCATTATATCAAACATTATGTGTCTATTAAGGTTCCATGGTCCCTTTCTAGTGAAATATTACCCTAACCCATTCCCCATTCTTTCCTATCTTTGTTTTAACACTCCCCCACATACCTTAGGATCACATGCATGCAAGGTAACCACCCTTATCCCCATGAATTACCTCACTAATGGCCCATTATAGCTACATTGTAGAATTAAGAGCTTGGGTGATAGAAGCTTACCTCTTGGGAAGGATACCTAGGTGCCTTTCTTGTTAATATTCAAGGTGTTTTTGCAAGGATGGAAGAACAATTGATGAAGACCACTTCCTCTCTCTATGATCCCTTTACCTCAATCTAAACTATCAGAAAAATATGCTCAAAATGGCCTGGGGGAGGGGGGTGTTTTAATGGAATGGGAATCGGGTTTTAAATTTAAAAAATGGGTGCCCCCATACAGGTCTATGATTGCATATACGACCGCATATTGGTTATGCGGTCTGCAAAGTGATTGCAGAAATAACTCTCAGGGGCTTGAATTTTCTAACTGGGTATGCGACCAGTATGCGGTCCGCATACCTGTTCTGCGGTCGCGTAATGCACCGCAAAACTTCCCTTCGCAAAAGTCCAAGGTGAATATGCGATCAATATGCGACCCACAAAGAAATTATGTGATCGCATAAATAGGCCGCGTAACTGGCCTCAAAATTGGCCAATTTTCTACTTCACTCTGCGGCCATTATACGGTCCACAGAGTGATTATGCGGCCGCATAATGGGCTGCAGAAATGCATTCTTCTGCGAAACATTTTCTTCCAAGTCCATAGTGTACTGTTCAATCCAAAAAGTCCGAACCGCGTCTCGCAAGCTCACTGCGAAGAAATTCTACTATCATAACGCATGAATCTAACTTGGCACCATGAAATCCCGAGTTTTTGGTTAAAAAGTTTATGGGTACTTACATCCTCCCCCACTTAAGAGCATTCGTCATCGAATGAGGATCGGGGTTCACTTAATAGCACCTTATACAACTTCAGTTTTATACCACATACTATCAGCCCCAAATTTTGACTAACTTTCTAATTTTCTGAAAATTTGACAGAGTTTTCTTTGTAACTAGGCCTATCCACCTATCAGAGAGCCCCAGAAATATATCTTAACAACAACATACATATGATCAAATAACGCAACGTAACACAAAATAACACCAACCGAGGCCTCATAAGGAATATGTAAGTAGAAAGGACTTTCTTTACATTAGCTGAACAAGTAATACTAAATTTATGGGAACAAATTTATAGAGCTACGACATGTCTATTCAAACAAATGGGGTACTTCTTTTTCATTTCATTCTCGGCTTCCCAAGTAGCTCCTTCGACTTTTTGGTTTCACCATAATACCTTCACGGATGCAATTTCCTCGTTCCTCAACTTTTGCACCTGTCTATCAAGAATAGCAACCGGAATCTCTTCATATGAAAATTCTTCATTAACCTCGATGGTCTCAACCGGCACAATAGCGGACGGATCTCCAACTATCTTCTACAACATGGAAACATGAAATACCGGGTGCAGTAATGACATCTCAGGTGGTAGCTCAAGCTTGTACGCTACCTCACCTATTATTTAAATGATTCTATACGACCCGACATACCTTGGACTCAATTTACCTTTCTTTCCAAACCGCATGATCCCCCTTATGGGAGATACCTTTAAGAACACCCAATCATCTTCTTTGAACTCTAAGTTTCTGCGACGAACATCCGAGTAGGATTTTTGATGACTCTGAGCAGTTTTCAACCACTCTTTTATGATTTTAACATCCTCCATAGCCTGTGGCACAAGGTATGGTCCTATTAGTTCAGCTTCTCCAACCTCGAACCACCTAATCGGCGATCTACATCTTCTACCATACAAGGCCTCAAATGGCGCCATCTGAATACTGGCATGAAAGATGTTGTTATAGGAAAATTTTATGAGAGGAAAATGATCATCCCAGCTACCCTTTAAGTCAAGCACACAAGCACGCAACATGTCTTCAAGTTTCTGAATAGTCCGCTTCGTCTGCCCGTCGGTCTGGGGATGGAAAGCCGTGCTATGATTTACCTGCATAACCAAACCTTGCTGAAATTTCTTCCAGAAATTAGCTGTGAACTGGGCCCCCTGATCGGAAATGATGGAAACCGGAGTGCCATGAAGCCTGACTATTTCCTTGATATACAATTGAGCAGACTGTTCCGCAGTGTCGGTGGATTTAACTAGTAATAAGTGTGCTGATTTCGTGAGTCGATCCACGATCACCCAAATTGAGTCAAACTTACGCGGGGTGCGCGGTAACCCTACCACAAAATCCATATTGATAATTTCCCATTTCCACATTGGAATTTCTATATTTTGGGCCAACCCACCGGGCCTTTGGTGCTCGGCCTTCACTTGCTTAAAATTTGAACATTTTGCCACAAAGTCCGCCACACACCTCTTCATGTCATTCCACCAGTAAACTTCCTTGAGATCATGATACATTTTTGTATAACCTGGGTGCACGGAATATCTAGAAGTATGCGCTTCTGCCATGATTCTTTCCCGAAGACCATCCACGTTTGGAACACATAGTCGCCCTTGGTATCGCAATGTACCGTCATCCATGCCAAGAGAAAAGGCCGTAGTCTTGTGTTTATGAATCCCTTCTTTCAGCTGCACCAACACTGGATCATTTTATTACTTCTCCTGGACCTCCGCCATAAGCGATGATTCCGCCCTATTCCGCACAATCACTCCCCCTTCATCAGGGTCTGCAAGATGAACTCCAAACAGGCCAACTGGTGAACCTCCCGGGCCAACAACCTTTGACATGCCTTCAAGTGAGCCGAACTACCCATGGATTTCCGACTAAGAGCATCCGCCACCACATTAGCTTTCCCCGGATGATACAAAAATGTTGATGTCATAATCCTTGAGCAATTCAAACCACCTTCTCTGCCTCAAGTTCAATTCCTTCTGTTTGAAAATGTATTGAAGGCTCTTGTGGTCCGTGAATACATCTATATGGACCCCATACAAATAATGATGCCAAATTTTTAAGGCAAAAACTACCGCCGCAAGCTCCAAGTCATGAGTTGTATAGTTATTTTTATGATTCTTAAGTTGCCTTGAAGCATAAGATATAACCTTACCATGTTGCATCAATACACACCCAAGACCGATCCTTGAAGCATCGCAATACACCACAAACCCCTATGTACCCTCTGGAAGGGTCAATACCAGCGCTGAGTCAATCTTGATTTCAATCCCTTGAAGCTCTTCTCACAAGCATTAGACCACTGGAACTTAACCGCTTTCTTCGTCAATTTAGTCAATGGAGCGGCAAGAGCAGAAAACCCCTCCACAAATCTCCTATAATACCCGGCCAAACCAAAGAAACTGCGAATCTCTATCGGAGTGGTAGGTCTAGGCGAATCCTTTACTGCTGCAATCTTTTGAGGACCAACTGGGACGTTAGTACTGTCGAATAGTATTAGTATGTAAAGGCAAACACCAATCTTAGTAGAATGAGCAGTGAAACAAAGAGAAGGAAATCATAATAATCAATAAGAGCTTCACTGAAATACAATAGAAACACCAAGTAAGGATCACATAGTTTTCGATTCAATTTTCCATTTTTTTAGGTTGATATCTTTGTGCCAAGTGCCACAAATTACTGTCCCACCATGTTCTTACACGGAGTCCGGTCTCGGCCCGACTGGCTAAGCCATCTCAAGTGAGACATCATCCATATACAAAATTTAAATCCATAAATCCAGCACAAGCACCACCATGTGTACGGCATGGTGTCCGATCACGGCCCGATCGGCTAAGCCATCTCACTTGAGACATCACATCTTTCAATTGTTCAACTCAATTCACATTTCTTTCACATCTTTCATTACATGGAACAAGCAGCCTCATTCATTAAGTCGTTCTTGGCACTTGGACGCATTTTACAATTCAAATCTTTCCACTTTTTTTACGTTCAAATAACAGTATCAACCATATAAGGCATTACACACACGAGGGAAGGAGCTTGGAAAATCATAATCACACGGAGGCCTTTCATACAAATTAGGTTAGTAAGCTTTATTCGACTCTTGACACAAGTTCTTAATCTTTCTTAACTCTTACTCCTCACTTCAAACACATTCTCAAATAACATGATGACATGGTAAACATTTAGAACAATTATGGAACATAAATCATTCAACACGACACGTTAAGGCAACCAATTCTAGTATGATCAAGTCGGGAACTTACACCAGATATTCGGACACCAGTGGTTAGATTCTAAGAAGAAGAGAGTTAGCCATACATACCTTAATTGAATTTTCCTTAATTCCTACAACAAGTTCCGGAACACTTAGCACCTTCAATCCTATTTAAAAATGTAGAACAATTGAACCCATAATTAGGAAAACAATCATAGTCCTAGCTCACTTGAGCATTATATCAAACATTATGTGTCTATTAAGGTTCCATGGTCCCTTTCTAGTGAAATATTACCCCAACCCATTACCCATTCTTTCCTATCTTTATTTTAACACCCCCCCACATACCTTAAGATCAAATGCATGCAAGGTAACCACCCTTATCCCCATGAATTACCTCACTAATTGCCCATTATAGCTACATTGTGGAATTAAGAGCGTGGATGATAGAAGCTTACCTCTTGGGAAGGAGACCTAGGTGCCTTTCTTGTTAATCTTCAAGGTGTTTTTGCAAGGATTGAAGAACAATTGATGATTACCACTTCCTCTCTCTATGATCCTTTTCCTCACTCTAAACTATCAGAAAAAATATGCTCAAAATGGCCTGGGGGGGGGGGGGGGTGTTTTAACGGAATGGGGGTCGGGTTTTAAATTAAGAAAATGGGTTCCCCGACACAGGTCTGCGGTCGCATATATTGGTTATGCGGTCTTCAAAGTGATCGCATAAATTTCCCTCAGGGGCTTGAATTTTCTGACTGGGTATGCGACCATTATGCAATCCGCATACCTGTTCTCCGGTCGCATAATGCACCGCAGAACTTCCTTTCGCAAAAGTCCAAGGTGGATATGCGATCAATATGTGGCCCGCAAAGTGATTATGCGATTCCATAAATTGGCCGCATAACTGGCCTCAAAATTGGCCCATTTTCTGCTTCACTCTGCGACCATTATGCGGTCTACAGAGTGATTGTGCGGTTGCATAATGGGCCGCAGAAATGCGTTCTTCTGCGAAACATTTTCTCCAAGTCCATAGTGTACTGTTCAATCCAAATATCCGAACCGCGGCTCGCAAGCTCATTGCGAAGAATTTCTACTGTAATAATGCATAAATCTACCTTGGCACCACGAAATCTCGAGTTTTTGGTTAAAAATTTTACCCCAGTTGGTGATTCACTAGTAGCTAGGCGTGTTTTTAGAGGTTGCACAGTTGTGATTGGAGACCATAGTAATACATCTAACTTGATTGAGTTAGAAATGGTTTACTTTGATGTTATACTTGGTATGGATTAGTTGTCTTCTTGATGTGAAAATGTTGACTGTAGAGCAAAGACTATCAAGTTTAATTTCCGGAAGGGTCAGCTATTGTATGGAAAGGTGTTTCTGTATCGCCGAAAGGTAAATTTATTTCATTCCTTAAGACGAGGAAGATGATCGCCAAGGGATTCTTATATCATATAGTTCATGTTTGAGACATAGAGAAGGGAATACAGACTCTTGAATCAGTTCCAGTAGTGAATGAATTCCCTAAGGTATTTCTAGATGAGCTTCCATGTCTTCCTCCAGAGCGGGATATTGACTTTCCCATCGATATAGTGTCGGGTACGCAACCAATATCTATAACTCCTTACATGATGGCACCACCAGAATTAAAGGAACTTAAGGAGCAGTTGAAAGATCTGTTAGATAAGAGTTTCATTAGACCCAACACTTTTCCTTGGAGAGCACTAGTCTTATTTGTTAAAAAGAAAGATGGATCCCTACATATGTGCATATATTACAAACAGCTAAACAAGGTCACAATCAAGAACAAATATCCCCTTCCCAAAATTGATGACTTGTTCGACTAGCTTCAGGGTGCCAAGTGCTTCTTGAGCATAGACTTGATTAGGCTACCATCAAGTTAGAGTCAGAAAGTGTGACATACCTATAGCAACATTCAGAACCATGTATGCCATTACGAGTTTCTAGTGATGTCATTCGGGCTGATTAATATCGTAGCGGTGTCTATGGATCTTATGAACCACGTGTTTAGGCCTTATCTGGACCTGTTTGTGATAATGTTTATTGATGATATTCTGATATATTCCATGTCTGAATTAGAACATGCAAAGCATCTAGGCACAATGTTGGGTATCCTTCGGTACTAGAAGTTGTATGCCAAATTCTCAAAGTGCAAATTCTGGTTGAGTTCAGTAGCATTTCTCAGACATATAGTATCATTAGAGGGCATCAAA
This sequence comes from Nicotiana knightiana, assembly GCA_005239525.1. Taxonomy (NCBI): domain Eukaryota; kingdom Viridiplantae; phylum Streptophyta; class Magnoliopsida; order Solanales; family Solanaceae; genus Nicotiana; species Nicotiana knightiana. The sequence continues at coordinate 22,138 of ML424497.1, forward strand.
GTATATGGTTACAAGATAGAGGCTGTGAAGAATTGGCCCAGACCTACGACGCCAACTAAGATGTGTAGTTTTCAGGGTTTGGTAGGGTATTGCATGAGGTTTATAGAAGGGTTTCTTTCCTTGCAGTGCCACTGACTAGATTAACATAGAAACCAGCCAAATTTCAGTGGTAAGATGAATGTGAGTGGAGTTTCCAGGAGTTGAAGAATGGGGGTATTATAGCTCCGATTCTTACACTTCTAGAGGCATTCGAGGGTTATGTTATTTACTGTGACGCTTCTCACATTGGCCTATGTTGTGTGCTAATGCAGCATGAAAAGGTAATTTTTTATAGTTCCAGACAGTTGAAGAAGCACGAGCAGAATTATCATACACATGACTTGGAGCTAGCAACGGTTATTCATGCACTAAAGATTTGGACGAACTATTTCTACGGAGTTCATGTTAATATCTCTACAGATCATAAGGGCCTCCAGTACATATTTAAGCAGAAGGAGTTGAACTTGCGGTAGAGATGATGGTTAGAGTTTCTAAAGGAATACGATGTTGACATTCTTTATCATCTAGGTAAAGCTAATATTGTAGCTAATGCTCTCAGTCGTACGTCCATATGGAGTTTAGCTTACATGTAACCTCAAAAAAGGGAGTTAGTTTATGAACTCCATCAGTTAGCCAGTTTGGGAGTTAGATTGATAGATTCAAAGGATGCAGGAGTTACAGTTCAAAATACAACTACCACTTGTCTAGTGCCTGAAGTGAAAAAGTTTGTGTTAGCCTTGTCGGCTTTCCAGATTGTACAATTCTTATCAGTTATGCTTATGCTTGTTCAATTTATCAGTTTATATTCATGATTAGTAGATTATCAGCAGGTTTAGTGATGATTGAAACTTCGTGTCAGTTATCCATCGTGGCCCTAGGTTGGGACATACACCAATGCCTAGTGAACCCCAAATCTATCTATTATGTGGGACAACAAGATCGAGGTCCAATTAACTATAATGTTCAATACGGGAACACTTATAATCCCAACTGGAGAAATCACTAGAACTTCTCATGAGGTGGAAATAAATCGAATAAACATCAGTATAGACCCCAAGAAAGCTATAACCAACCCCATTAACCACCAAAATAAATAGAAGAGAGCACAAATGATTTGTGGAAAAAGTTGTTAATTGATAATTACCAGCTTAGGACTGATTTTTGAAACTTAGAAAGACGGTTTGGGTAGTTTTATATGATTCTTCGAGTTAACAAAGAATCAACCGACCAGGATCAAGATCATGAAACGAAACGTAGTTTGTGGGCTGGTTTCAAGAAACAATGTATCTCAAGTTTTAGGACTCGGAATATGATGATTCAAAAATGAGACGAAAGATGAAAATCTGAACTATAAGAAAGACTATTTACTCGTTCAAAAACAAGTAAATATTGATGTTGTACCGGTTCAACGAAATATGCAATTCTAGGATATTAAAAGAACTAATTTAGATCAAGAAACATGTTCTTGAAAGATAAAGAACTAAACAAGTTCCTAAAGTCACCACTTGGAATCAATTAACATGATAATGAAATACCACACGTAGCTGTAAACAAGATAGACTATCACCACCTTGATTGGAACCAAAATCAAGGATAAAGAAGACAAAATAAAGAAAAACACTCTATTGTAAATCTAGAGCAAGCCTCAAAAACGTGAATTCCTACTCTACAAGGCATGAGAACCCTTTATATAGGCCTAGGGTCTCTTATTTGATGACTACAAATCCTATTCTAATAAGGAAATAAAATAACTAAAGACAAGAAAAGTAAAATCCCTATTCTACAAGGAAAAGAAACTAGAATCCTACTAAAAGAAAAATTCTTATTCTAAAAGGAATAAAATAAAACCTGTGTGATGACCCAAAAAGTCATCTCTCATTTTACAAGTCAAAACGGTGTTCCGAGGCCTTGAAAACCTCCTTATATTTCACCTCGTTTTGCATGCGCATCCCGGGTGTATAGCCGGGAAGCTTTTATATGAAAAACGAAGAAAAATGCTAGTTTTGCCTTTAAAATTGAATTTAAGTTGACTTCGGTCAACATTTTGGGTAAACGGACCCGGACCCGTGATTTGACAGTCCCTGAGGGTCCGTATGAAAAATATGGGACTTGTGCATATGCCCGGAATCGAATTCCGAGGTCCCAAGCCCAAGAAAATGAATTTTTGAAAGAAATTATTTTACTGAAATTATAAGAGTTTTGTGAAATTTGGTTATATTTGAAATATATGGTATCGAGCCCGTATTCTAGTTCCGGATCCCGGTATAGGTCCAATATGATATTTATAACATGTCTGTAACATTTGGTAAGAAACGGAGGTCGTTTGAGGTGATTCGGACGCACGGTTGTAAATTTAGATACTTTGAAAGTTTTGGAAGTTTTCTTTGATTTTTATCATAAATACGTTGTTTAAGATGTTATTTTGTGCGATTTGATCGCACGAGTAAGTCCGTAGTATGTTTTTGAGGTAGTGTGAATATTTGGTTTGGATCCCCGGGGGCTCGGGTGAGTTTCAGATAGGCGTCGGGGTATTTTTAGACTTAAAAAGATCTGGTGTTTAACTGTTGTTGCTGGTGTTCAGGGATTTTCCCTAAGCGAACGCATGGGATTCCATGCGAACGCAATGCATACGCGGGGATGGGGGTTGGCTAGTACTGCGCAAACGCACCATACCAGGTGCGGATGCAGAGCACAGGATCTTTGCTCTACACGAACGCACACAGGGGGATGCCAACGCATAACTTAGAGAGGGGGCTGGGGGATGGGTAGGTTGTATACAGTGCGAACGCACCACTGAGGTCGCGATATCGTAGGGTGGGGAAGGGTAACTATGCGATCACATAAGTTCTGTCACGAACGCATAGGTCTAAATGCTGCCTAGTGATTTTTAAAAACAGAACCCATACGGGATTAAACCAAAAACTCATAACTTATTCTTCTAAACTCCAATTTGGGAGATTTTTTAAATATAACTTCACTACAAAATCATATTTATGTAATCTTAGACTCATTTTCTTCAAATTCCATTAATACCCATTAGATTTCTAGGCCTAAATCATGTTCTTAAGGGTAGAAAATTAGGAATTTTGGTAGAGTTAGGGCTTTTTGTATAATTGGAATTTAGACCTTGTTTTGGGGTCAGATTTCAAAACTAATTATATATGCGGGCTCATGGGTGATCGGGTTTTGGTCCGAACCTCATGTTTTGACCAAGCGGGCCCGGGGTCGATTTTTGAATTTTTGGGAAGAATGATAGGAAATCTGTAATTAAGTATTGGAATTGAATTATTTAGCTTTTACTAATGTTATTGAGTAATTATGTCTAGATACAATCGATTTGGAGTCGAGTTCAAAAGGAAAAACGGTGATTGAGGCTTGATTTTGGTCGTGGCAGTCGAGGTAAGTGTTTGGCCTAACTTTAGCTTGAGGGAATAGGTGTTGGGTATTATTTGCTATGTGATTATACCATGTTCAACGTATAGGTGAGGCGATGAGTACCTATACGTTGGTGTCAATCACGTCCGTGAGTCGAAAATTATGAATTATGTGATTTTCATTGATATTTACTGTGTTATAGCTTGAATTTCACTTTAGTGGTTGTTCATTCGGTGGAAATTCTTGGTAATGGACATTGATGAGTATTTGTTCGGTTAAGAGATCTTATGTAAAGATATGTACTTGAGCGAGATTGGTTATAGATGTGTCCCTTGCCGGGTTAGTGATATTTTTACTTTTGTTCCCTTGCCGGGATGTTATGATTTATGATTCACATTGTTGATTTTTCCTTGCCAAACTTCTGCTATTGATATTGTTTGGTGAGGAAGAGTGTAAAGCATGAATGGTGATGTCGTGTATTGATTATTGTGAAGAAGAGTGTAAATCACGAAGGGTGATGCCATGTATTGATTATTGTGAGGAAGAGTGTAAAGCACGAAGGGTGATGTCGTGCCATGTTTTGATATTAAAAGCACGAAGGATGATTCCCTGCCGTTTCTATTTATTATTTTGTGAGGATGAGCGTAAAAGCACGAAGGGTGATGCCGTGCACTTGCTTTTATTTATTATTTGGTGAGGATGAGAATAAAGCACGAAGGGTGATGTCGTGCACTGTTTTCTCTGTGATTGTTATTTCCTGATGTTACTTAGATAATTGAACTGTTGTCTTATTTTGTTATTTCTGTTATCTGATATTGTTTCCCCCAACATGTTTCCCTTTTTTCCTTGTACTTAACTGGTTATTCTTGTTGTTATTATTTCTTCCGAATATTATTAAATTGCACAGGTTGTCTTAATTGTCGTGTCCTAGCGTCGTCAATACTTCACCGAGGTTAGGCTCGACATTTACTCAATACATGGGGTCGGTTGTACTGATGCAACACCTGCACATCTTTTGTTGTGCAGATCCCGGTACAGGACCCTATGATTAGAGTTAGGAGGTTGTCTTCAATCCAGTCGGAGACACCGAGGTAGTCCTGCAGGCGTCCGCATGCCTTGGCGTCCCCTTCTACTTCTTTATTTCTGTTCTAGTTAATTCAGAAACAGATGTATTTACGTCTTTCAGACCATTAAATGTATTATTCGTAGATAGTCCGTGATATTGTGACTCCAAAGATCTAGGATTTGGTTATTTTGGTATTTCATAAAAGCAGTGGATTGAGTTATAGATATATAGTCTGTTTTATTTTCATACTTTTATTTATGAAAAATGTTGTATTTCACCCGTATTCGTCTAATAATAAATGATTAATGTAAGTTTGAATATTCATGTTGGCTTGCCTAGCGGGTTCAGCGTTAGGCGCCATCATGGTCCCGACGATGGGAGTTTTGGGCTGTGACAAGTTGGTATCAGAGCACTAGGTTGCATAGGTCTCACAATTCACTGACAAGCTTAGTAGGATCTGAGGGATCGGTACAGAGACGTCTGTGCTTATCCCCTAGAGGCTACAGAGCCTAGGAATGACTTCACATCTATTCTTGCCTGTCGTACGATTTGAATTCTCAATGCTAACTGAATTTTTAATTTATTCCCTCGCAGATGGCGAGAACACGTGCTTCTTCATCCACTGATCAGCAGCCCGAGCCTCCAGTTGTAGGTCCTACGACGGGCCGAGGACGAGGCCGAGGCCGTGCTAAAGGCCGAGGCAGGGGCAGAGCTCAGCCCAAAGTAGCATCCCCAGTGGCGGAGCCTCAGGTAGAGTTTGTTGATGAGGTTCATGCCCAGACAGTCCCGGTTGGGCCAGCTCAGGTCCCCGAGGGTTTCATTGCCACCCTAGTACTCCAGGATGCTCTGGTCCGTCTAGTGGGCCTCATGGAGAGTGACGCTCAGGCAGGTTTGCTTCCTGCAGCACCCGCCGTCTCTGAGGTTGGGGGATGAGCCCAGAATCCCGCTACTCACACTACGAAGCAATTAGCTCCTCAGTTTCAGACTCCAGTAGCTCATCCAGCTAAAGTAGTTCAGCCGGGTATTATGGCTCAGACCGGTGATGGAGCAGCTATGTCTGCTGATGCCTTGTGGAGGTTGGACAGGTTCACCAAGATTTTCACTACTACTTACAGCGGTGCATCTTCAGAGGATCCCAGGATTACTTAAACAATTTCTACGAGGTTCTTCAGAACATGGGGATCGTGGAGACAAATGGGGTCGATTCTGCTACTTTCCGCCTTTCTGGTCCTGCCAAGACTTGGTGGAGGATTATTGCTTGACCAAACCAGCTGGATCTTTGCCTTTGTCTTGGGCCCAGTTCTCCGATTTGTTCTTGGAGAAGTTTCTTCCAGTCACTAGAGGGAGGATCTCCGGAGGCAGTTTGAGCGTCTCCAGCAGGGTTCTACGATAGTTACACAGTATGAGACCCGATTCATCACTTTGACCCGACATGCCATCATAATACTCCCCATTGACCGAGAGAGGGTGAAGATTCTTATTCAAAGGCTAGCACAACTGATTAGACTAAAGATGGCCAGAGAGACAGACAGTGATATTTCATTTCAGGAGGCGACCAATGTGGCTAGGCGAGTCGAGATGGTCTTATTGCAGGGTAGTGGTCAGGGGTCTGACAAGAGGTCTCGTCATTTCGGCCGGTTCAGTGGTGCCTCTTCTGGAGGCAGGGATTCTTTTGGCAGGGGTCATCCTCTTAGACCCTTTCAGTCAGCACTCTAGGTATCCCGTAGTGCACCACCAGCTCCTATCAGTGCACCGCCGCTCAAGATTTTTCAGAGTGGTTACTCCGGTTGACAGGGACAGTTTCAGGTCCAGCAGTCTCAGCAGCCGAGATCTTGTTATACTTGTGGTGGCCCGGGGCACATTGATAGATTTCCCCCGAGCCTTGAGTGGTTCTCAGCACCAGGTTTGCCGTGCTATGATTCCCGCACCAGGTGCTCCACCACCCCCTCAGCCCTCTAAGGGTGGAGGTCGAGGTGCCAGAGGTGGGGGCCAGACAGTTAGAGGTGGAGGTCATGCTATTAGAGGTAGAGGTCAGCCCGTAGTGGGTCGACCCAGGGATGTTCAGATTGGTGGGGCCCAGCCCCGATATTATGCTATTCCCGCCAGGCCTGAGACTGAGGCTTCCGATGCAGTCATTACAGGTATAGTTTCAGTTTGCAGCAGAGATGGTTTGATTTTATTTGACCCGAGGTCTATATATTCCTACGTGTCCTCATATTTTTCTCCTTATCTGATTACGCCTCGTGATTTCTTGAGTACTCCTGTATATATATCTACACCGGTGGGTGATTTTATTATGGTAGATCGAGTCTACCGTTCATGTATAGTGGTTATCTGTGGTCTTGAGACTAGAGTAGATCTTCTACTCCTTATTATGGTCGATTTCGATGTTATTTTGGGGATGGATTGGTTGTCCCCCTATCATGCTATTCTGCACAGTCATGCCAAGACTGTAACCTTGGCCTTGTCGGGAGTGCCTCGATTGGAGTGGAGGGGGGCTCCTGGCCATTCTTCCAGCAGGGTTATCTCATATATGAAGGCTCGGCGCATGGTTGAGAAAGGATGTTTGGCCTATTTGGCTTATGTTCGTGATTCTAGTGCCGAGGTTCCTTCTATGAAGTCTGTGCCCATAGTCCATGAGTTTGCAGAAGTGTTCCCTGCAGACCTTCAGGGTATGCCACCCGACAGGGATATTGACTTTTGCATTGATTTTGCTTCGGGCATTCAGCCCATTTCTATTCCGCCGTATCGTATGGCCTCGCCAGAGTTAAAGGAGTTGAAACAACAGTTGCAACATTTGCTTGATAGAGGCTTCATTAAGCCTAGTGTATCGCCTTGGGGTGCGCCGATGTTGTTTGTTAAGAAGAAGGATGGGTCGATGAGGATGTGTATAGATTATTGACAATTGAACAAAGTTACCATCAATAATAAGTATCCATTGCCGCAGATCGATGATTTGTTTTATCAATTTAAGGGTGCCAAGGTATTTTCGAATATCGATTTGAGATCTGGCTACCATCAGTTGAGGATTAGGGCATCCGATGTCCCTAAGACAGCTTTCCGCACTCGATACGGGCATTATGAGTTCTTAGTGATGTCATTCAGATTGACAAATGCCCCAACAACTTTTATGGACTTGATGAAGCGAGTGTTCAGGCCTTATCTGGATTCCTTCGTGATTGTCTTCATTGATGATATTCTGATTTATTCCCGCAGCCGGGAGGAGCACGAGCAACACCTTCGAGTCATTCTTCAGACTTTGAAGGACAGTTAGTTGTGTGCTAAGTTTTCTAATTGTGAGTTCTGGTTAAGTTCAGTTGCATTCCTGAGTCATGTTGTATCAGTAGAGGGTATCCAGATGGATCCCAAGAAGATTTCAGCAGTCAAGGATTGGTCTAGGCCCACATCATCTACAGAGATTCGGAGTTTCTTGGGCTTAGCAGGCTACTATCGTTGGTTTGTGGAGGGCTTTTCATCTATTGCAGCCCCGATGACCAGGTTGACTTAGAAGGGTGCCCAGTTCAGGTGGTCAGATGAGTGTGAGGCGAGATTTCAGAAGCTCAAGATAGCCTTGACCACGACACCGGTGTTAGTTTTTCCCTCAGGTTCAGGGCCATATACTGTGTATTGTGATGCATCTCGGGTTGGAATTGGTGCAGTGTTGATGCAGGATGGAAAGGTTATTGCATATGCTTCACGTCAGTTGAAGATCCATGAGAAGAATTATCCAGTTCATGATTTGGAGTTAGCAGTCATTGTTCACGCGCTGAAGATTTGGAGGCATTATTTATAGGGCGTGTCTTGTGAGGTGTTCACGGATCACAAGAGTTTGAAATATTTGTTCAAGAAGAAGGAGATGAATTTGAGGCAGAGGAGATGGTTGGAGCTGTTGAAGGACTATGATATCACCATCTTATATCACCTGGGGAAGGCCAATATGGTGGCATATGATTTGAGTAGAAAGTCCAAAAGCATGGGTAGCCTTGCTTATTCCGGTCGGAGAGAGGCCACTTGCTTTGGATGTTCAGGCTTTAGCCAATCGATTCATGAGATTGGATGTTTCTGAGCCCGGCTATATTCTAGCTTATACAGTTGCTCCTTCTTCATTATTTGATCGTATTCGAGACCGACAGTATGATGATCCTCATTTGTGTGTCCTCAGGGATACGGTCCGGCACAGGGATGCCAAGCAGGTTATAGTTGGTGATGATGGAGTTTTACGGATGTAGGGTCGTATTTATGTACCCAATGTGGATGGACTTCGTGAGTTGATATTGCAGAAGGCCCATAGTTCCCGGTATTCCATTCATCCGGGCGCCGCAAAGATGTACCAGGATTTGCTGTAGAATTATTGGTGTCGGAGGATGAAGAAAGATATTGTGGCATATGTAGCACGTTGCTTGAACTGTCAGCAGGTTAAGTACGAGCATCGGAGACCCGGTGGTCTGATGCAGCAGATTGAGATTCCCGAGTGGAAGTGGGAGCGTATCACCATGGATTTTGTAGTTGGGCTCCCACGTACTTAGAGGAAGTTCGATGCGGTATGGGTCATTGTGGATAGGATGACCTAGTCAGCACATTTCATCCCGGTAGCAGTTTCATGTTCTTCGGAGAGATTGGCAGAGATTTACATCAGGGAGATTGTTCGCCTGCATGGTGTGCCTGTGTCTATTATTTCTGACCGAGGTACGCATTTTACCTCGCATTGCTGGAGGGCAGTTCAGCGTGAGTTAGGCTCGAGGGTTGAGTTGAGCACAACATTTCATCCTCAGACAGACAGACAGTCCGAGCGTACTATTCAGATTTTGGAGGATATGCTATGAGTTTGTGTCAGTGACTTTGGAGGCTCTTGGGATCAGTTCTTGCCATTAGTTGGGTTTGCCTACAACAGCAACTATCAGTCGAGTATTCACATGGCTCCTTATGAGGCTTTATATGGGAGCCGGTGTCGATCGCTAGTTGGGTGGTTTGAGCCAGGAGAGGCTCGGTTGTTGGGTACGGAGTTAGTGCAGGATTCCTTGGATAAGGTTAAGATCATTCAGGATAGACTTCGTACAGCGCAGTCCAGACAGAAGAGTTATGCCGACCGCAGAGTTTGTGATTTGGCATTCATGGTTGGGGAGCGGGTATTGCTTCGAGTATCGCCCATGAAGGGCATGATGAGATTTGGGCAGAAGGGCAAGCTAAGCCCTAGATTCATTGGTCCATTTGAGATTCTTGACAGAGTGGGAGAGGTGGCCTATAGATTCGCGTTGCCACCGAATTTATCAGCTGTGCATCCGGTGTTTCATGTGTCTATGCTTCGGAAGTACCACGGAGATCCAACCCATGTGTTATGTTTCAGCAGTGTCCAGTTGGACAAGGATTTGACCTATGAGGAGGAACCGGTCGCCATATTAGACCGGCAGGTTCGTCAGTTGAGATCGAAGAGTTATCCTTCGGTTCGTGTCCAGTGAAGAAGTTAGCCTGCCGAGACAGCTACCTAGGAGTCCGAGTCCGATATGCGGAGCCGATATCCCCATCTTTTCCCAGATTCAGGTACTTTTCTATGTTCATTCGAGGAAGAACGGTTGTTTTAGAGGTGGAGAATATGATGACCCAAAAAGTCATCTCTCATTTTACAAGTCAAAATGGTGTTCCGAGGCCTTGAAAACCTCCTTATATTTCACATTGTTTTGCGTGCATATCCCGGGCATATAGCCGGGAAGCTTTTATATGAAAACTGAGAAAAATTCTAGTTTTGCCTTTAAAATTGAATTTAAGTTGACTTTGGTCAACATTTTCGGTAAACGGACCCGGACCCGTGATTTGACAGTCCCGGAGGGTCGGCAGGAAAATATGGGACTTGGGCGTATGCCCGGAATCGAATTCCAAGGTCCCAAGCCCAAGAAATGAATATTTAAAAGAAATTGTTTTACTGAAATTATAAGAGTTTTTGGAAATTTGGTTATATTTGAAATTTTTGGTATCGGGTCCGTACTCTAGTTCCGGAGCCCGATACAGGTCCAATATGTTATTTATAACATGTATGTAAAATTTGGTAAGAAACGGAGGTCGTTTGACGTGATTCGGACCCACGGTTGTAAATTTTGATGCTTTGAAAGTTTTGGAAGTTTCTTTGATTTTAATGATAAATTCGTTGTTTAAGATGTTTTTGGGCGATTTGATCGCACGAGTAAGTCCATAAGATGTTTTTGAGGTAGTGTGCATATTTGGTTTGGATCCCCGAGGACTCGGGTGAGTTTCAGATAGGCGTCGGGGTATTTTTAGACTTAAAAAAATCTGGTGTTTAACTGTTGTTGCTGGTGTACAGGGATTTTCCCTATGCGAATGCATAGGATTCCATGCGAACACAATGCATACGCGGGGAGAGGGGTTCGTTAGTACTGTGCGAACGCACCACACCAGGTGCGAACGCGTAGCACGGGATCTTTTCTCTACGCGAACGCACACAGGGGGATGTGAACGCATAGCTTAGAGAGGGGGCTGAGGGCTAGATAGGTAGTATACAGCGCGAACGCACCACTTAGGTCGCGGTGATTGAGGCTTGATTTTGGTCGTGGGAGTCGAGGTAAGTGTTTGGCCTAACTTTAGCTTGAGGGAATAGGTGTTGAGTCTTATTTTCTATGTGCTTATACCATGTTCAACGTATAGGTGAGGTGATGAGTACCTATACGTTGGTGTCAAGCACGTCCGTGAGTCAGAAATTATGAATTATGTGATTTTCATTGATATTTACTGTGTTATAGCTTGAATTTTACTTTAGTGGTTGTTCATTCGGTGGAAATTCTTGGTAATGGACATTGATGAGTATTTGTTCAGTTAAGAGATCTTATGTAAAGATATGTACTTGAGCGAATTTGGTTACAGCTGTGTCCCTTGCCGGGATAGTAATATTTTTACTTTTGTTCCCTTGCCGGGATGTTATGATTTATGATTTGCATTGTTGATTTTTCCTTGCCAAACTTCTGCTATTGATATTGTTTGGTGAGGAAGAGTGTAAAGCACGAAGGGTGATGCCGTGTATTGATTATTGTGAGGAAGAGTGTAAAGCACGAAGGGTGATGTCGTGCCATGTTATGATATTAAAAGCACGAAGGATGATTCCCTGCCGTTTCTATTTATTATTTGGTGAGGATGAGCGTAAAAGCACGAAGGGTGATGCCGTGCACTTGATTTTATTTATTATTTGGTGATGATGAAATAAGAGCACGAAGGGTGATGTCGTGCACTGTTTTCTCTGTGATTGTTATTTCCTGCTGTAACTTAGATAATTGAACTGTTGTCTTATTTCGTTATTTCTGTTATCTGGTATTGTTTCCCCCAACATGTTTCCCTTTTTTCCTTGTACTTAAATGGTTATTCTTGTTGTTATTGTTACTTCCGAATATTATAAAATTGCACAGGTTGTCTTAATTGTCGTGTCCTAGCATTGTCAATACTTCACCGAGGTTAGGCTCGACATTTACTCAGTACATGGGGTCGGCTATATTGATGCTACACCTGCACATCTTTTGTTGTGCAGATCCCGGTACCGGACCCTATGGACATTAGAGCTAGGAGGCTGCCTTCAATCCAGTCGGAGACACCGAGGTAGTCTTGCAGGCGTCCGCAAGCCTTGGCGGCCCCTTCTACTTCGTTATTTCTGTTCTAGTTAATTCAGAAACAGATGTATTTACCTCTTTCAGACCATTAAATGTATTATTCGTAGATAGTCCGTGATATTGTGACTCCAAAGATCTGGGATTTGGTTATTTTGGTATTTCATAAAAGCAGTGGATTGAGTTATAGATATATAGTCTGTTTCATTTTCATACTTTTATTTATGAAAAATGTTGTATTTCACCCGTATTCGTCTAATAATAAATGATTAATGTAAATTTGAATATTCATGTTGACTTGCCTAGCGGGTTCAGCGTTAGGCGCCATCATGGTCCCGACGATGGGAATTTGGGGCCGTGACAAGTTGTTATCAGAGCACTAGGTTGCATAGGTCTCACAATTCACTGACAAGCTTAGTAGGATCTGAGGGATCAGTACGGAGACGTCTGTGCTTATCCCCTAAAGGCTACAGAGCCTAGGAATGACTTCACATCTATTCTTGCCTGTCGTACGATTTGAATTCTCAATGCTAACTGAATTTTTACTCTATTCCCTCGCAGATGGCGAGAACACGTGCTTCTTCATCCACTGATCAGCAGCCCGAGCGTCCAGTTGCAGCTCCTACGACGGGCCGAGGACGAGGCCGAGGCCGTGCTAAAGGCCGAGGCAGGGGCAGAGCTCAGCCCAAAGCAGCAGCCCCAGTGGCAGAGCCTCAGGTAGAGTTTGTTGATGAGCTTCGTGCCCAGACAGTCCCGGTTAGGCCAGCTCAGGTCCCCGAGGGGTTCATTGCCACCCCAGTACTCCAGGATGCTCTGGTCCGTCTAGTGGGCCTCATGGAGAGTGTCGCTTAGGCAGGTTTGCTTCCTGCAGCACCCGCCATCTCTGAGGCTGGGGGAGGAGCCCAGACTCTCGCTACTCGCACTACGAAGCATTTAGGTCCTCAGTTTCAGACTCCAGTAGCTCATCCAGCTAAAGTAGTTCAGCCAGGTATTATAGCTCAGACTGGTGATGGAGCAGCTATGTCTGCTGATGCCTTGTGGAGGTTGGACAGGTTCACCAAGCTTTTCACTACTACTTACAACGGTGCATCTTCAGAGGATCCCATGATTACTTAAACAGTTGCTACGAGGTTCTTCAAAACATGGGGATTGTGGAGACAAATGGGGTCGATTTTGCTACTTTCCGCCTTTCTGGTCCTGCCAACACTTGGTGGAGGATTATTGCTTGACCAAACCAGCTGGATCTTCTCCTTTGTCTTGGGCCCAGTTCTCCGATTTGTTCTTGGAGAAGTTTCTTCCAGTCACCTAGAGGGAGGATCTTCGGAGGCAGTTTGAGCGTCAACAGAAGGGTTCTACGATAGTTACACAGTATGAGACCCGATTCATCACTTTGACCCGACATGCCATCATAATACTCCCCACCGACCGAGAGAGGGTGAAGATGTTTATTGAAAGGCTAGCACAACTGATTAGACTACAGATGGCCAGCGAGATAGACAGTGATATTTCATTTCAGGAGGCGACCAATGTGGCCAGGCGAGTCGAGATGGTCTTATTGCAGGGTAGTGGTCAGGGGTCTGACAAGAGGCCTCGTCATTTTGGCCGGTTCAGTGGTGCCTCATCTGGAGGTAGGGATTCTTTTGGCAGGGGTCATACTCTTAGACCCTTTCAGTCAGTACTCCAGGTATCCCGTAGTGCACCACCAACTCCTATCAGTGCACCGCCGCTCCAGATTTTTCAGAGTGGTTACTCCGGTTGACAGGGACAGTTTCAGGTCAAACAGTCTCAGCAGCCGAGATCTTGTTATACTTGTGGTGGCCCGGGGCACATTGATAGATTTCCCCCCGAGCCTCGAGTGGTTCTCAGCACCAGGTTTCCCGTGCTATGATTCCCGTACCAGGTGCTCCACCACCCCCTCAGCCATCTAGGGGTGGAGGTCGAGGTGCCAGAGGTGGAGGCCAGACAGTTAGAGGTGGAGGTCATGCTACTAAAGGTAGAGGTCAGCCCGTAGTAGGTCGACCCAGGGAAGTTCAGATTGGTGGGGCCCAGCCCCGATGTTATGCTATTCCCGCCAGGCCTGAGGCTGAGGCTTCTGATGCAGTCATTACAGGTATAGTTTAAGTTTGCAGCAGAGATGGTTCGATTTTATTTGACCCGAGGTCCACATATTCCTACGTGTCCTCATATTTTGCTCCTTATTTGGTTATGCCTCGTGATTTCTTGAGTACTCCTGTATATATATCTACACCGGTGGGTGATTCTATTGTGGTAGATCGAGTCTACCGTTCATGTATAGTGGTTATCTGTGGTCTTGAGACCAGAGTAGATCTTCTAATCCTTATTATGGTCGATTTCGATGTTATTTTGGGGATGGATTGGTTACCCCCCTATCATGCTATTCTGCAAAGTCATGCCAAGATTGTTACCTTGGCCTTTCCGGGAGTGCGTCGATTGGAGTGGAGGGGGGCTCCTGGCCATTCTTCCAGTAGGGTTATCTCATATATGAAGGCTCGGCGCATGGTTGAGAAAGGATGTTTGGCCTATTTGGCTTATGTTCGTGATTCTAGTGCCGAGGTTCCTTCTATGAAGTCTGTGCCCATAGTCCGTGAGTTTGCAGAAGTGTTCCCTGCAGACCTGCCGGGTATGCTACCCGACAAGGATATTGACTTTTGCATTGATTTTGCTCCGGGCATTCAGCCCATTTTTATTCCGCTGTATCGTATGGCCTCGCCAGACTTAAAGGAGTTGAAACAACAGTTCCAAGATTTGCTTGATAAAGGCTTCATTAAGCCTAGTGTATCGCCTTGGGGTGCGCCGATGTTGTTTGTTAAGAAGAAGGATGGGTCGATGAGGATGTGTATAGATTATCGACAATTGAACAAAGTTACCATCAAGAATAAGTATCCATTACCGTGGATCGATGATTTGTTTTATCAGTTTCAGGGTGCCAAGGTATTTTCGAATATCGATTTGAGATCCGGCTACCATCAGTTGAGGATTAGGGCATCCGATGTCCCTAAGACAGCTTTCCGCACTCGGTACGGGCATTATGAGTTCTTAGTGATGTCATTCAGATTGACAAATGCCCCAGCAACTTTTATGGACTTGATGAACCGAGTGTTCAGGCCTTATCTGGATTCCTTCGTGATTGTCTTCATTGATGATATTCTGATTTATTCGTGCAGTCGGGAGGAGCACGAGCAGCACCTTCGAGTCATTCTTCAGACTTTGAAGGACAGTCAGTTGTGTGCTAAGTTTTCTAACTGTGAGTTCTGGTTTGGTGAGGATGAGAGTAAAAGCACGAAGAGTGATGTCGTGCACTTGCTTTTATTTATTATTTGGTTAGGATGAGAGTAAAAGCACGAAGGGTGATTCCGTGCACTGTTTTTTCTTTAATTGTTATTTCTTGCTGTTACTTAGATAATTGAACTGTTGTCTTATTTCGTTATTTCTATTATTTGATATTGTTTCCCCCCCAGCATGTTTCCCCTTTTTTCTTGTACTTAACTGGTTATTCTTGTTGTTATTATTTCTTTCGAATATTATTAAATTGCACAGGCTGTCTTAATTGTCGTGTCCTATCCTCATCATTACTTCACCGAGGTTAGGCTCGGCACTTACTCAGTACATGGGGTCGGCTGTACTGATGCTACACCTGCACATCTTTTGTTGTGCAGATCCCGGTACAGAACCCTTTGGACATTAGAGTTAGGAGTCTGCCTTCAATCCAGTCGGAGACACCGAGGTAGTTCTGCAGCCGTCCGCAAGCCTTGGCGTCCCCTTCTATTTCTTTATTTCTGTTCTAGTTAATTCAGAAACAGATGTATTTACTTCTTTCAGACCATTACATGTATTATTCGTAGATAGTCCGTGATATTGTGACTCTAAAGATCTGGGATTTGGTTATTTTGGTATTTCGTAAAAGCAATGGATTGAGTTATAGATATATAATCTATTTTATTTTCATACTTTTATTTATGAAAAATGTTGTATTTCACCCGTATTTGTCTAATAATAAAGGATTAATGTAAATTTGAATATTCACGTTGGCTTGCCTAGCGGGTTTAGCGTTAGGCGCCATCATGGTCCCGACGGTGGGACTTTCGGGCCGTGACAACCTACTTTAAGAAGGAAAGAATCTTGGCTTCGTGAAATCAATCTTGAGCTTCTTGGACTTTTTGAACTCTTCAAAATATAAGTCCATATGCTTGGACTTGATCTCTAAAACATGATCTTGGCCCAAATTAATAAAATTTAACATAGATTCTTCATTTTCATCATTCTCCCCTGGTTGAGAAAGACTCGTCCTCTAGTCTAAAGGCTCGACAAATGGCACAAGATCAAAAAATTTCATGATTTGGTTGATGTTCACCAGACTCTAAGTTACATTTTTCTAACTTGTCTATGAGCTTCATTGTATTGTAACAAAGCTTAGCATGTGGCTGAACTAAACCAATATTTTTGCAACGAATCCTCTTAAGTTGTCTTTTAAACACTAATCCATAATCAAAAGTTACTTTCTTTTGATCTTCAAGAATCTTGAACTTTTCCATGTCCATGTGGTGCTTATGGGATATGCCCAAAAAAGTCGAGTTAGTACCACAAAAACCTTTAGAAGAATCAAATTGAAGTACCTTTAGATAAAGCTTGGAGATCGAAGTATATTTTCTTGAGAATTCATCAGCAACAACGCTCTCATATTTAACTAGATCATAATGGATGAAATTTGTGTTAAGATTTTCTGTTCCTACATATGATTGAAAATATTCATCCTTTGGAGGCACAAAAAAAGCTGGAACAAAAGCTGTACTCAAATACTCCATTATAGACTCATTTTTAATCAACCCTCCCTCTTGTGTTTGCTAAATTTCATGGACTTTTGTATTAATGCAATATGCTTCCTCATTTGGAAGGATGGAATCATCAATCAAATTAATATTATGTTGAGCATCTTTATTTGTTGGACAATTAAGCTTACATAAGGGATGCTCCAATGGATCATCATCAAACTTCCGAGGTAAATCCTTAACTTGTAGATCCAGTTCATGCTCCTCCTCCTTGATTGGACCAACGTTCAAAGACTTTTCTCTATTGATTGGACCAATTATTTGTAATTTGGTCAGAAAAGAATCATCATTGAGCTTTAGATTTTTAGCAATTTCTTCGGGATTCAACGATACTAAAATAATCTTATGTTCATCCTTTGTAAAAGAATAGGTGTTAAAGTCTTCATCATATTTAGCACACTATCCTACACCCATGGTCTTCCAAGTAATAAGTGACAAGCATCAACCTTCACTACGTCACACCAAATATGGTCTTTATAGATCTTACCAATAGAAAAAGATATTAGGCATTGGCGAGTTACCTCTAAACCATCATCGCCTTCAACTTCGATGCTATAAGGAGGTACAAACTAAGTTTAATAACCATCTCTTTAGAAATAATATTTATGTGACTGCCACTATCAATGATCAATGAACAAACTTTTTCATAGGAGGTACATCTAGTATGAAATTCATTTTTTCATCTTCTTGAACCAAGAATCTTACTATTGGTTGAATCTTAGACGTGATGATTTATCAACCTTTGGACCTGTGGGTTATATCTCTGATACCAAATTGATGTGATTCTTTGAGTTAACAAAGATTCAACCGACCAGGATCAAGATCATGAAACGAAAACGTGGTTTGTGGGCAAGAAATAGTGTATCTCAAGTTTTAGGACTCAGAATATGATGATTTAAAAACGAGGTGAAAAATGAAAATCTGAACTATAAGAAAGATATTTACTCGTTAAAAAACAAGTAAATATTGATGTTGTGCCGGCTCAAGGAAAGTTGCAATTCTAGAATATTAAAAGAATGAATTTAGATCAAGAATCATGTTCTTGAAAGATAAAGGACTAAACAAGTTCCTAAAGTCACCACTTGAAATCAATCTATATGATAAAGAAAAACCACATGCAACTGAAAACAAGATAAAGACTATCACCACCTTGCTTGGACCCAAAAACAAGGATAAAGAAGGCAAAATAGAGAAAAACAGTCTATTGTAAATCTAGGGAAAGCCTCAAAAACGTGAATTCTTACTCTACAAGGCATGAAAATATTATATAGGCCTAGCGTCTCTTCTTTGATGACTACAATTCCTATTCTAATAAGGAAATAAAATAACTAAAGATAAGGAAAGTAAAATCTCTATTCTACATGGAAAAGAAACTGGAATCCTACTAAAAGGAAAATCCTTATTCTAAAAGGGATAAAATAAAACCTATTATAAATTGAAAGAATCTTCTCTTCTTGAAACCAATCTTGAGCTTCTTCGACTTTTTGCGTTTCTTGAAAATATAAGTCCATATATTTGGATTTGAGCTCTAAAATATGATTTTGGCCAAAATTAATAAAATTTAACATAGATTCTTCATTTTCATCACAATTGTCTGCAAATAAAATTACTAAACATGTGGGAGCTCTTTCAAGTGATACAAAAATGAATCCTCAAGTGAATGTTGTTGTCATGCCCTGACCACGGGGTGCGCGATCGGCGCTCAACCAAGATAACCTGGCTAAGCAAGCTTGCGGGATTGCCTTCTACCCAACTCACCCATAAATAAAGAGAGGATAAGCTTCATTGATGTGATTTAAGAGGATTCATGAACAACACATATTTCATTACCATTAGTTACTTCATTTTACAACAACAACAACAAATCCAGTTTGATCCCAACATGTGGGGTCTGGGGAAGGCAGTTTGTACGCAGACCTTAGCCCTACCTAATGCAGGTATATAGGTTGTTTCCAATAGATTCTCGGCTCAGGAAGGGAAAGAAGAAGAAGAGGAAATCAAGGAAAGAAGAAAGATGGAAGAGAAAAGAAAAGGGAGAGATAAAGTATAAGTAGTATAGAATAATAGAACAGGGAATACAATACCTGAGGCGAACAAAACCACATAACGTAATAAAAATCTAAGAATATGAAGGGACATGCATGCTACTAAGACTATCGATGAACAACTATAAACTACCTACTAACCTTCTACCTTAATCCTCGACCTCCACACCCTCCTATCAAGGGTCATGTCCTCAGTGAGCTGAAGCAGCGCCATGTACTGCCTAATCACCTCTCCCCAGTACTTCTTAGGCTTACCTCGACCTCTTCTCAAACTCTCCATGGCCAACCTCTCACACCTCCTGACAGGAGCATCAATGCTTCTTCTCTTAATATGTCCGAACCATCTCAGCCTTGACTCCCTCATATTGTCCTCCACGGAGGCTACTCCCACTCTGTCCCGGATAGCTTCATTCTTAATCATATCTCTCCTGGTACACCCACACATCCATCTCAACATCCTCATCTCTGCTACTCTTATCTTCTGCACGTGGGAGTTCTTGACTGGCCAACACTCAGCCACGTACAGCGTAGCCGGTCTAACCACCAATCGATAAAACTTACCCTTAAGTCATAGCGGCACATTTCTATCACACAAAACACCAGAAGCGAGCCTCCACTTCATCCATCCCGCTCCGATGCGATGTGCAACATCTTGATCAATATCCCCATTACCATGGATAATAGACCCGAGAAACTTAAAACTCGCTCTCTTCAGAATTACTTGAGCATGAAGCTTAACCTCTACGTCTGCATCATGAGTCCCGTCACTGAATTTGCACTCCAAGTATTCTATCTTGGTTCTACTCAGTTTGAAACCTTTAGACTCCAAGGTCTTTATCCAAACATCCAACCTCACGTTAACTCCGCTACACGTCTTGTCAATCAACACTATATCATCGGCAAATAGCATGCACCAAGGCACCTCCCCTTGGATGTGACGCGACCGTACATCCATCGCCAAGGAAAATAAAAATAGGCTAAGAGCCGATCCCTGGTGCAGCCCTATCACCACAGGGAAATGCTCCGAGTCACCACTCACAGTCCTCACCTGAGTCTTAACATCATCATACATATCCTTAATCACCCTAATGTACGCTACCGGAATGCCGTTACCCTCCACACACCTCCATAGGACCTCCCTCAAAACTTTACCATATGCCTTCTCAAGGTCAATACACACAATATGAAAATCCTTGTTCCTCTCCCTGTACTGCTCCACTAATCTCCTTACTAGATAAATCGCCTCCATAGTCGAACACCCCGATATGAATCCAAGCTGATTCTTGGAAATAGACACGCACCTTCTCACCCTGGCCTCCACTACCCTCTCCCAAACCTTCATAGTGTGACTAAACAACTTGATACCCCTATAATTGTTGCAATTTTGCATATCACCCTTGTTCTTGTAAAGCAGAACCATCTTACTCCACCTCCATTCTTCGGGCATCTTCTTTGTCTTAAAAATAACATTAAACAGCCCAATGAGCCACTCCAAACCTGCCCGCCCCGCGCTTTTCCAGAATTCCACTGGGATTTCGTCTGGACCCGTCGCTCTGCCCCTGCACATCTTAAGCATCGCCCCTTCTACCTCCTCTACCGTAATCCACCTACAGTACCCGAAATCCCGTCGACTCTCGGAGTGCTCCAACTCACCCAGCAAATGTGTCTATCCCCCCTCTCATTCAATAGTTTATGGAAATATGTCTGCCATCTTCTCCTAATGAGTACCTCGTCCATCAACACTTTTCCATCCTCGTCAAAGTACATACACATTCATAGTTGATGTGAAACAAGTAATTCAAATACAACAAGACTACTCTGACTTTCCCAACACCCATATACAACCCACACTATGTCTACGGATCCTCTATGAATACAAAGTACTATAATAATGTCGGTAATAAGGCCCTGACTATACCTCAAAACATAGTACACGTGGGGCAAAAGATACACGACCGTGAATAAAATGGGGCTCACCAAATCTGTTGAGAAGAGGGTGTGCTTCTATCAATGATCAATGCCACCTGCTGCGGAACCACCCGCATCCATTAAAGATACAGCATCCCGGGCAAAAGGGACTTTAGTACATTTGGAATAGTACTAATATGCATGACTAAACACCCTCTCATTAGAACAAGTAGCAGTACATGAAAGAAAACTCATAAAATCAATGGAAACCTCAAACAATACTAAACATCATGTTAGACGCAAGATAAGACTTCAAATAAATTTCTATTATTTTATGTTGGTATATCTTAGCACCGATATACCAACGTGATTTTAGCATGTAGTCTGATCACGGTCCGATCGGCTAGGTTGTCTCACCCAAAGACATCAACCACATTCACAATCACTATCACAGTTTCAATCATTATCTCAATCACAATTTCAAGCACAATAACAATCAAGTTAGAATCAAGATAAGTCTTCAAGTAAAATTCCATTATTTTAGGTTGGGATATCTTATAATCGATATACCATCGTGATTTTAGCACGAAGACCGATCACGGCCCAATCGGCTAGGTCATCTCACCCAAAGACATCAGCCACATTCACAATCACTTTCAGAGTTTCACTCATTATCTCAATAGCAATTTCAAGCACAATCACCACCACATGTGCGGCATGGCGTCCAATCACGACCTGACCGGCTAGGCTGTCTCACCACAATGTCGTGTGGATCGACATCACCACTTTATAACAATCATCTCATCACAATAAGGGGAATATTCTCATCACATCAATCCCATCCCAAATGAGGGGAATAATTACAATCCACTCCTACATCGGCATGTGTAGTTTCGGGGTTAGGCATCCCAAAGTATTTATTATTAAAAGGATTCACAACTCATTTCAACATCTTTTACACGTTTCTTAGTTTCATTGGCACTAGTTTCCCCAAATGTAATATCATTATTGGCACGTTGGCCGTATTTCGTATTTCATGCTCACTTATTTCCCTTTCAAACATCATCATGGATCACTGACAACAAAGCATTTTTATTAAAAACCTTAAGTACACAAGTGAGCAAATATGAGTCTTTAGCACATTGAGATTTCTTACAAAATTTGGCATAATAGCTTTCATTTAAATCACGACACGAAGTTACAACATTTAGATAAGCAACCCATACTTTGAACACACTCTCAAATAGTAACACAACATAATAAGAAAATTTGTAATACATGTCTAACACATATATCTTTTGACACAAGGCTTATTTGGAATCATCAATTTATAATGAGCAACTCGGGACATACAAGGAATTGTAGGTTTAAATTCTAAAAGAGGAGTTTAGCCAACATACCTGAAATTCTCCCCTTAATAATACAACAATGGTTCACCACACTAAACAATTTCAATCTACAATAATGCAACAGAATTGTACCAGTATTAGTAAGATTTCTATACTAAGTCATTCAGACTTTTTATCAAACATCTAATGTGCATATTTTTCTACAACCTCATTCAATGGAATTTCTTCACCTAACAACCACCTTCCACACCAATGATTCACCTTAACATCGTCTCAAGGTCATCCACAACTTCCATTAGCACATGCATGCCCAACAATTCATACCAAACCATCAATATCATTAATTAAGCCATTTTACAATCTCTACAACACCAATACAACCTAGGTTAGGCACTTAGTATTTCATGCTCACCTCTTTCCCTTTCAAACATCATCACGGGTCATTGACAACCAAGAATTTCTATTCAAACCCTTAAGTACATAAGTGAGCAAGTAGGAGTCTTAAGCACATTGATATTTCTTACACAATTTTGCATAATAACTTTCATCTGAATCATGACTTGATGTTACAACATTTAGATAAGCAACCCATACTTTGAGCACATTCTCAAACAGTAACACAACATAACAAGAACATTTGTAATACATATCATATATATTTTGACACAAGGCTTATTTGGAATCATCAATTTATAATGAGAAACTCGGGACTTACAAGGACATTGTAGGGTTCAATTCTAAAGGAGGAGTTTAGCCAACATACCTGAAATTCGCCCATTAGTAATACTACGATGGTCCACCACTCTAAACAACTTCAAACCCTTTCGCAAAAAGTAAACTTGGACTTCTTTTCTAAGCAGAGATTTGGACTACATGGACCTAAGCAACCCCCCGAGCCTATCTCTAGAACGAACAATACACTAGCGACCAGACTACAATTACACAATTGTACCAATATTAGTAATATTTCTATACTTTAAGTCATTCAGACGTTTTATCAAATATCTAATGTGCATATTTTTTACAACCTCATTCAATGGAATTTCTTCACCTAAAACCACCTTCCATACTATGATTCACCTTACAATCGTCTCAAGGTCATCCACAACTTCTGTTAGCACATGCATGCCCAACAATTCACACCTAAACCATCAATCTCATTAATTTAACCATTTTACAATCTCTACAACACCAACACCAACATAACCTAGGTTAGGCACTTAGTATTTCATGCTCACCTCTTTCCCTTTCAAACATCATCAGGGATCATTGGCATCCAAGCATTTCTATTCTAAACCTTAAGTACACAAGTGAGCAAGTATGAGTCTTAAGCACGTTAGGATTTCTTATACAATTTGGCATAATAGCTTCTATTTGAATCACGACTTGAAGTTACAATATTTATATAAGCAACCCATACTTTGAACACATTCTCAAATAGTAACACAATATAACAAGAATATTTGTAATACATATCGAACACATATATCATTTGACACAAGGCTTATTTGGAATCATCAATTTGTAATGAGAAAATCGGGACTTACAAAGACATTGTGGGATTCAATTCTAAAAGAGGAATTTAGCCAACATACCTTAAATTCTCCCCTTAATAATAATACGATGTTCCACCATATTAAACAACTTCAATCTACATTAATGACACACAATTATACCAGTATTAGTAAGATTTCTATACTTTAAGTCATTTAGACTTTTTTATCAAACATCTAATGTACATATTTTTCTACAACCTCATTCAATGGAATTTCTTCACCTAACAACTGCCTTCCACACCAATGATTCACCTTACAATCATCTCAAGGTCATCCACAACTTCCATTAGCACATGCATGCCCGACAATTCACACCTAAATCATCAAGCTCATTAATTAAACCATTTTACAATATCTACAACACCAACACAACCTAGGTTAGGCACTTATGGCTTCCAATCACCATCTCACAAGTCATAACACATATTTTATACATAAATAATCACCATAGCTTAGTCAAAGATGGTAGACATGCCTCTTATAGTGAAACTCTTGAAAAATCCCAGCTTGTAGTGTTCTTGACAAATTTGGGGATTTGAATGGAATCTATGGATCTTCAAGATTAATCCTTGTTAATATGTGTGTTTAGGAGTAGTAATCAACTAAAAATACTCCAAAAATATTACCTTGGTTGATGAGAGGGAAGTATATGACGGATTCCCCTTGATAGAGCAAGCCCTAGATCAAAGAAATGACTTATCCACTTTTTCTCCCCGGCCTTGGGGTATTTATAGGCCTTCTACATGCGCGTCCGTGCACACAAGGCAGAAACCCTTCTGATATACGTGGCCGCGCATCTGGTCGCACATATGGCATAGGTCCGGTAAAATGGCCATAACATTCTGTAGAAATAGCCAAATGACAAACGGTTCGATGTGTTGGAAACTATACTCAATGGGATTTCATTTTATCGGTATATAACCACCTAAGTCTTTATACTTTGGGAGTTTCATGCGTTTGAAGTCTGGTCTTGTGCAAATTTATTTGAAGCTTTAACCCATTGCATAACTCCAAACTAGGCTTCGTTCTAGGGATATCCTTAGACCCTAAACAACATCCAATACACCTACTACACTTAATATCATGATCATATAAGTTTTTATAGTCCTTAAACCCTCGTGGAAGGCAAGACGACACTTAAGCAACTTGTGAGCGTGCTTATGGCCTCGGACTAATAGGAAACTTGAGGGGCCTCACACTTGTAACTCTAAGGAATGGAAGATAATTGAAAGAAGTGCCGAAAAAGAAGAAAGAACAAGCCACTACTCAAGGTGAATTAGTTCATATGCATCGATAATGGGAAGGCACAAATTTTAAGGCCATCACAACCCTTTTCTCAAAGACTGCAAAATAAGAACGATGACTGAATGTTTAACAAGTTTCTTGACATGATTGGCCAAGTCCAATTGAACCTACCCCTTGTTGATGTGTTGCGAGAAATTCCGAAATATTCTAAGAAAATAAAGGATATAGTGGCAAACAAAAGAAGGTAAAATGAGTTCAAAACGGTGGCGCTTACTAAAGAGCGAACCTCAAGAATTTAAAGGAAGTCAAAAGTTGAAGGCTCTTAGTTGCTTCACTATTCCTGTGAGAATTGGTGAATTAGATGCGGGACAAGCAATATGTGATTTAGGGGCAAACGTAAATTTGATTCCCTTATCAATTTTCAGTTGATTAGGGTTGGGCTCTCCAAGGCTCACTATAGTCATGTTATAATTAGTTGATAGGTCCATTGTTCATCATATGGGGGTGATAGAAGATGTGTTGCTGCAAATTGGTCAATTCATTCTCCCATCATAAGGGGGTTATCATCTTGGACTATCAAGCTGACGAACACGTTCTAATCATATTGGCGTGACGACCTTTCATAGCCACCGTAGTTGCAGCCATAAAAGTTTGAGAAGCCAAAATGATCATAAGAGTCAACAATGTGAAAGCTTTTCAGTGTGTATATGGCGATCCAGCTTCCCAGCCAGTATGAGGATATATGTTGAGTGTCTACATAGACCAACTAGGCCTCTATCGAAGCCTTCATAATCCCTTACCCTCTCACCTTCACTATGCTTATTTGGGTGCTAATGATGCTTTGCATGTTGCCGTATCTTCTGATTTATCTGGCTTGCAGGATGAGACATTTGTTGACACCCAATTTTTTCTCAAATTATTTTTAAAATTTGTATATATACCTCAAAAATCACTCTTCATAATAACTGGTATGTTTTCAAAAAATTTCATATTTTTATTAAATCCTTTTCCAATTTATTGAGTATTTTTATATTCAATAATTATTCATAAATTGTATTATAAATAATTTCAAAATATTTCCCAGTCAACATATCATTTTTAATCCTATTAGGATTTAATTATTTCAAAAATTAGCCAATTTGACATTATTTATAATTACAAAAAATTTACTACTATGGCCTAATTGTACATTTTATACCATTTAAATCAATAATTATCTCATTTTATATTTTTATATTCATTAATTACCTTAATTTCATTTATTTAGCATTGATTTAATTTTATATAATTATTAGCTATTTTTTATTAATTATTTATCTATTTTGGGCTATTTAACTAATAGTCACTTTTAATTTCAATGCTAGCCTAATTTCACCCGGACCCCTACCCAATTTAATCAGCCCAATTACCCAGCCCAGACCTAAAATCCTACCCGGCCCAACCCCACGACTAATCTGAGCCGTTGGTCAATTTAAATCAACGGCCCAGATTAGTGTTAACATAATTAAACTTAGACCTACCCCCTCTGACCTCTCATTTCCCAGTCTCTCATTCTCTCTATATCTCCCTCTATCTCTCTCTGGTTCTCTCTGGTTCTCTCTAAAACCTTCCCTTGCCTCCCTTCTCTGATGGAGTTTGTTCGTCTTCTCCTGCTAGTTCCCTCGCCGGAAACTATGGTCTCCCATTATCTCCTGGTTACTGCTTCACCCTACACCGGTCTAATGACACTGTAAGGCCCTCAGGCGAACCTAGAGTGGTTCAGATCCTACCCATGGTCCCTCATTCCATCTTCCGGCCTCCTCCGATCGTCTGATTAAGATCCATGACTTTTCCGGCTAACGCTGGCGACATCTTTAAGGTTTTTCTTATTTTTTCAACTCTCTGAAACGCTAACCCCTGGTATTTTCACGATTCCTTTAGATCTGTCTTAGATCTGTGTATATCATGAAGCTTTTTACATGTTTTCTTCGAAAACCTTTCTATTCTCTTAGATCTACACTAGATCCGAGTTTATTACGAGTATGATTACATTTTTTTTCTTAAAGGTTTTCCATTTTTTAAACAGGTTTTTCACTTAGGGTTTCTGAAACCTTTTCTTCAAAAAGTTTCTCAAAGTTCAAGTGATTTTTCCCATATTCTTAAACATTTTATCACTTTTAATCATGATTTATTATGTTAAAACTTTAGTTTTAACACTGTGTTCTAAATTGTGAGCATGTCTTTTTATTTCGATTTGTATGTGTGTCTGTTTCCCATGAGTAATCCATGTTTCTTCGTGATTATTGCTTCGCTATGCTATTGGGTCTTTGATTCCGCTGCTTCTTGTGTGTTCACCCTGCTTGAATCATTACTGCCTTGAATGCCTAAATGATTATGAGTAGTATTATACTGATTTTTCATACGATATCCTCTACTGATTCTGAATGTTTTCTTAGATGCATGAGGCCTTCCCTTATTTAGTACCGATTTCGAATCCCTGATTTTCTATGAGCTGTTCTTATTGATTTCCAACTTTGTTTTCTTACCTTGTTACATAATTGATTAACTGTTAATTGATTACTATTTCCTTAAGTGATATCTTCTAAACCTAGTCTCAATTGTATGATTGAATTAGGGGT
Organism: Nicotiana knightiana; assembly: GCA_005239525.1. NCBI lineage: Eukaryota > Viridiplantae > Streptophyta > Magnoliopsida > Solanales > Solanaceae > Nicotiana > Nicotiana knightiana. The sequence goes on from ML424497.1 coordinate 49,787, forward strand.
GAAACTGTTTTCTTATATGTTACAGGCATAAGAAATTTCCTTAATTATTATTTTACCTACTAGCTGTTTGAGTTTAACCCCTTCAATTAAGGGATACCTAATTGCCTATTAGACTTACACTGTTCTTATATTCCTCTAAGCTATATATGGTTCTTTCCTTATTTAATACTCACCGTGTGAATTACTCCCTTGATTATAGGGATACTTGTACTAGTTGGGTACTAATTGATATTCAGTCCCACAATCACTGGTTAATTCTGGTACTTTCCTTATTTTTCATCAAGTTTTCAAAACTATATATACTCTATTCATACACAGACACACAGACGAACTAATATGTTCAAAAAATCTCTCTCACAATTTAAAAGACTTTCTGCTCTCTCTTCTGTGTTAACTACTACTACTCTAGGTTAGTCGGCTGCAAGCCAAGGCTAACTATTATGCATTCTCCTACTTTTCTGTTTGTGTTAATACTTTCTTCACTTCACTGGTATGTTCTAATTTAGATTTCAGTTCCTCAAACCAACATGTTTCCATTATTGTTGTAATTCAGCATGCTTCCAACTTGCTTACTTATTCTTCAACATGTATCTAGGATCCTGAACTCCCCTCTGCATGTTTAAATTAGGCTTTCTTTGCTTATTGACCAGCATGTTTCTGCACACTTAGCACCTACTTCTTACATGCCTATGACTGGTACATTAGTTTAATCATGGCCTTAGTTGTTAAACTAACCCGGAAATGTACCCCCTGATCCTCTAGGCCCTTAAGAGTTCCTGATCGCAGGTCCATGTGTGTATCTGCCTGCTGTATGTATGCCCTTACATGCTCTGTATTTGTCCCTAATCCCATTACCCCTGTATGTGCTTGTTGGACTATCCTTGGTCCTTTGTGATGTTAAGCTTGCATTTCCTTTCTTCAAAAAACTATTTTCTTACTTACCCTTTCTCAAAACTATTCCTTACTTAAATATTTTTAAATAAAAAGCACTCTCACATAAACTCTTAGAAGTCTAAGTTCAGCCCCCTTTGTGTGAGCATTGCTTTGAGGACCGTTCGAGTACCCTTTGAACTCTGACACACAAGGCTGGCACTTCCACACTGCACATGTTTATTTCATTGGCTATGTCTGGGTGTGAGCACTGCCCGGGAGCCCTTGAGGTCCTTAGGGAACTCTGATGCACCCGGACTATGAAAGGCCATGAAATACCATAAGGCATTGAGGTTTGGAAGATCTGGGCCTGATTGAAGGCTCCCATAAGAAGAAACTTCTTATTTTTCCTTTGGTTGTGTAATTCATAATTCCCTGGCATGTAATAATTTGTAAACAACTCAGGGATGGATAGTAAAAAGGGAGGGGTAACTATGCATGCAATAGCTATTAAAGGGATAGAAATCATGCTATTAGACTTTATTTTCTATCTGCGCAATAGAGATCATGTTTAGGCCCATATGTTTAAATTCATGCATTAGAAATCATGCTATTAGTCTTTATTTCCTTTCTGTGCAATAGAGATCATGTTTAGGCCCATATGTTCAAATTCATGCATTAGAAATCATGTTTATTAGGTCTCATACCTACTGTTTCATCATGTTCACTTTTATTTAGAAAAATCCTGTTAATAATTCTCTACTATCATGTCCACACTGCCATGTACGCTTAGAAATCTTGTCCTAGGCTAACCAACATTAAAATAAATTATCACTCCAGCATATTTTGAAACCATGATTAATACTGTGACTACTGAGCGTTTAGAAATCATGCTTAGGAGTTCTGCATATGCATCATTCTGCATCTCTACCTGTGCATTAGATATCATGTTATAGGGTCCTAATTGCTCAACTACATTTAGTCTAATTACTGATGTATAAAAAAGGTATCAAATGGTAATGCTTCTGTGTTCTGAACAACCTAGAACAACATGTTTAGGCAACAATTTGCAACAGTTCCTCTAATAATTCTGTTAATATACACTGTCCCTCGCCTAGGCAAGCCTTAGTAGACTAAATTTCCAAAAAAAAAAATAGAAATCTGTCTCTCTCTTGTGTGTGCTGCTTAACACTAATAGGTACTTTTAAATCAGTAGGCAAACTGATTAGAGCATGTTTTTGGGTTATAAAACAAGTCTGCCTATCCTCCGCATTCACCTAGATACCATGTCTTAGGATCTTAATTAACAACACTGCCCTTATATGTGTTTGAGTCGTGCTAATTATATGCATTATCTACGGAGGAAAATTTGAGCCTCCTTTATGCTCCTATGTGTTTCCCACTGACTGCAGTCCTACATGTTCTTTGCTTGTCGCCTTAGAATTTTACCCTTTTAAACCTGAGGGTCTGCCTAGTACCTACCCTTTAGGATAGTATTCTTAACCTCCTCCAGGACTGATAGGATGGGACGGGTAATATCACGTAATAGAATCCGTGACCAACACACGCTTTAATTACCTTCACGGGGTGGGAAGGGTAGAATATGGATATGATGACCAGTGGGATAATACCACGTGTAGCCCCTCTTCGAGGAGTGATTACCGGGTATTGCATTGATGTGATCCATATTATTATAAACCTAGGACACCTGTATACGCTAGTTTGTAATCATCCCTACTCTCAACTGTATGCTTAAGACTTAAATCCCCTCTTATTTGAGCCTTTACTTGTTATTTGTTAGTTGTACAAATTCACGAAACCATTTGGCCGGGAACCACACTTGTGGATCCTGAGGGGTGCCTAATACCTTCCCGTTAGGATAATTTCAAGCCCTTACCAAAATATCTGGTTAGTAACGTAGTTGTAATTAAACCCTTTAGGTGCCCTAACACACTGTTAAAATCGTTAGGTGGCGACTCTTCAAAATATGCAAACCCTTTTCCCCAAAAGGAAAGAGTTGTCCCAACCAATATTATAAACCTGATCTTCCGCTAAGGAGGAGGAGAAAAAGGGTGCGCGACAGCATGGCGACTCTGCTGGGGATATCCAGGCTTTTACCATTTCAAATTGTTTCGTGAATTTATGCCTTTATTTTTTAAATACTTGCACTCTTTCCTATTCCCTTTGCATGCAATTAATTGTTTACTTCGAGTACTTATTTTATTCAAAACATAACTAACATGTCTCTGTTTCCTTTTGTAATTGCTTTAAATCATTATTACCGTTTTTACCGCTTTCTTTAACGTGCAAATACTTGACAACTTGTTTTAATACTTATTGCATAAATCATGCTCAACATTCATACTCCACTCGTGCCAAACAAAATACTATAGCAACGCTTGATGAGTGGTTGCGCCCTTCCTATATTACCACCCACTAAATGCAGAAAGGCTTATTTGTGGTAAAATTAGTCGATCAGCGGTGCAGTCGGCGGTTCCGTGCCTTTCCCCCTTGAGTTGTCCGCTCAAGGGTACCAGTCTAAAACCCCATAGAAACCTTACTCTATTGAAATATTGCATGCATCATGGTCAAACCTAGTCAAGCTAATGTGTCGTCCGCACGATAGCTTTTAAGATAAGCCTTGTCCAAAAGTCCACCAAGTTTCCCTAAACCCAAACGGACGCCCTCACGTTCTGTGCATTTATTTGGAGAACTAAATGCTTCCTGCTAATTATTGACGTTAAATAGTCGAGTCCGGTGGGGTAAGGGCCTAACCTATTTGTTTTGCAAAAAAAAAAAATGAGGCACGAAGTCCCCAGATTCGGCATAGTCTCCAACATCCACACAAAATTGCTGAGTTGGTGGGAGGATCTACACTCTAGCGACAAAGCTATCGTCAGGAAACACTTGGGTAATCTACCATCTCTTCTGGAAATCCGGCCTAACAAAATGATAGTATAGGCTGCTACCCTGTTCTGGGATCGTGAAAGATCCGTGTTCCGCTTTAGGAACATCAAAATGGCGTCGTTGATAGAAGAGATAGGAGGGCTGGCTAACCTAGTATGGGAAACTCCGGGGTTGCTGATGCTTGAGAACCGCACAGGAAAATATTTCCTCAAAATGATGGGTCTGAAAAAGGACGCAAAATTGGTATGTCTGGAGTATTCGTACATTCCTTTTGACTACTTGTACGAATGGCATGGCTACAGCAAATCATACCGTACCTACCATGATGAGTTTTCTATCACCTCTCTGGGACACGTCCATCGCCGAGTGTTCGTGTTTATGGTCTACTTTTTGGGTTTGATCGTGTTCCCGATGAAGAAAGAAAGGATCCATACCAGGCTAGCCATGGTGACTAAGACCATAATGGAAGGGGTAAATAAGCAATATTTCAGCATTGTGCCCATGATCGTTACAGATATATATCGGGCCTTAGAAAAATGTCAACAAGGAGCGAAGCATTTCGAAGGTTGCAATTTATTACTTCAACTCTGGCTCGTGAAACATCTCCAAAAGGGAGAATATCGATAGGACATCCACCGCCAAATGTGGGATGACCACATCTCTTTCCATCACCCAAAGCGAATGAACTATATCTCTGACATGTTCGCTCAACCTGAAAATGATGAAGGATGGGTCGAGCTTTTTGATAACCTGACTGAAGAACAGGTTCAATGGATGTTCGAATGGTTTCCAACGGATGAGTTCATCATTCGATCTCGAGACACATCATTTCTGATACTGATTGGTCTAAGGGGGACATACCCTTACGTCCCTCTTCGAGTTATGAGGCAAGCAGGAAGGAAGCAAGTCATCCCTAGGGTCGAGAAGATGAGCCATCTCCGAGCCGACTTTTAAAATAATGACAGTCCTCACAAGTGCCAAGCTCAGCACCTATGGCACTGCAAGGTTATACTTGAGAAAGACACCATCGAGCCGAACATCTATCACGCCAGTTATACCCCTTTCTATCTCGGTTGATTAGAAGAGGATCTGGGTGGTCAGAGCAAGCCGGGGTACGTCCGAGGTCACACGGTTATAGATGAAAGGGGTGAAGCACAAGTCAAGTTCAACCAGTTGCGTAAAAGGATCCGGGAAAATGAGGATGATCACCACAAGATACATGAGTCCAACAAAAGACTGATCGAGGAATGGAATGACATGGATATTTGTGCCAACAAGAGGCTGGGATATTTGGAACGAGGTATAATCGATTTGGAAGAAAATTTCATCAAAAGGGTTGAAGATTGTCAAAAGGCTGAGGGAGCTGCAGGGGATACCTAGCCATAACTTACCTGTTGCTGGGACTTCGCGAGCTGGGAAAGCTGTTATAAGAAAAAAGGAATGCCGAATATGGGGAAGGTTCTTTTGGGACCAAGTATATAGGAATGTCTTTATTTTTCTATCAATGTAATAAGGCCAATGGCCATTAGTGATTTTTATTTTTCGTTTGTCGTTTCGGGATTTTCCTATTTTATTATCAATAAAATGAGGCATTTAGCATTTTAAGTTCTCCAAATCAATTTGTCGCTAGGCCTACCTCGGGCACAAAGAGGTCCCCAACTTAGGACACGCTTTCATTTCCGCATTATGTGTTTAAATACTGCAATACTCTTTTCATGATCCTCACTGAATTGGTTACCTTTTGTTTTTATTTTTTCTTACTCCCCTCCCCAAAGGTTAGTTCGTGCATTCTGGCATCATCATCCTATCGCACCAGATTCAAGGGCCCTCCACCTACTCCTCCCCTTAGTCTTCCTAAGGGCAAAGACAAAGGCAAAAGTAAGATGGAAGAGTCCAGCGGCATCAGAAAGGAGAATGTGATTGAACGGGTAGAGGCCACTGATGGCCGAGGTATTCAGGTCCTGCATGAGAACATGTCACCACTTGAGCAGAAATTGCTGAAGTTTCAGGAAGAACTCGATCAAGTCCGGAATCTGGCCAACTTGTCATTTTCCCTCAACATCCCTGATGACAACCTTCCAAATGCTCAAAACACCGCACCTCCACAAAATATCCCAAGCCAACAAAATCATCCCACACCTCACCATCACACCACTCCCCCAAAGAACCAAACTCTCCCGACACAGTGCAATGCTTGCCACACCATAAATAACACCCCACTACTCATCCCAGAACCTCAAAACCCCACAAAAGACCATTTCCACACCTATAACAATCCCATCTATGTGGAAACCATGACCCACTCCACTCCGCCTATCCCACTGGCATCCGAGTCTGACGAAAAGGGTTTACTTATCAAGAACTTGGCCGAGGAGCTTAGGAAACTGACCAGCCGAGTCCATATATTGAAGGGACCAAGGGGATTGAAGGGTTGAATTATGAAGACCTTTGTATCCAACCTGATGTCGAACTGCCCGAGGGGTACAAACCTCCAAAGTTCAAAATGTTTGACGGTACTGGTGATCCGAGAGTCCATCTGAGGACCTATTGCGACAAATTGGTTTGCGTGAGAAAGGATGAAAGAATCCGCATGAAGTTGTTCATGAGGAGTTTGAAGGGAGATGTACTGTCTTGGTAAATCATCCAAGACCCCAAGAGATTGTCAAATTGGGAAAGCATGGCGTCTGATTTCATGGACAGATTTAGATTCAACACATAGAACGCACCGGATGTGTTCTACATTCAAAATTTAAAGAAGAAGCCTACAGAAACCTTTCGCGAGTATGCTACTCGCTGGAGGTCCGAAGCCGCTAAAGTCAGACCTGCTCTAGAGGAAGAATAGATGAACAAGTTCTTTGTTCGGGCTCAGGACCCGCAGTATTACGAACGATTAATGATGGTTGAGGGCCACAAGTTCTCTGACATCATCAAATTGGGTGAGCGGATTGAAGAAGGTATTAAAAGCGGTATGGTTACAAATTTTGAAGCCTTGCAAGCCACTAACAAGGCTCTACCGTCCGGTGGTGTGTCAAAGAAGAGAGATGTGGGAGCCGTAATGGTTGCACAAAGAACCAAGTCCCCACTCAGATACCAAACTTATCCGACATCTCCATTCACATATCATCCAACCCCGAATTACCAAGCACCCTCACCAAATTACCAAACTCCACCACCTTCCTACCAAACTCCACCATCCACATATCAACCTGCTTCGCCTAAATATCCACAACCTGTTCCTGTCTACCACACTTATAATTCCCAACCATCCCATTACCAATCACCCCTGCACGCCAAAACATCCCTAGACCTCATCCCAATTTTGATCGCCGCCCTCCAAAGCAATACACCGCCATAGCCGAGCCCATTGACCAACTGTATGAAAAACTCAAAGTTGCTGGTTATGTCACACCTATCCCTGCTGCCACCCTAAGAACCCTTCTCAGTGGGTTAACCCAAACAAATCTTGTGCGTACCATTCCGGCATGAAAGGACACACCATCGAAGAATGCCGTTCTCTGAAGGACAAAATACAGGCTCTCATTGACAACAAGATTATTGTGGCAAAGGACCCCGCTCCAAACGTCCGCGACAATCCTCTTCCAGACCATAAGGGTAGAGGTATCCATATGATTGAAATAGAAGATGATTGGGATCCTGAGGGGTCAATCGGTTGATTTCATAAGCCGATGATCCAAAGAAATCCACAGTCATTGTCAAACCGATCATAGTCCAAGTTCAGCCATCTAAGGCCGCTGAGGTGAATATGTCTATACCATTTGAGTTTGAAGCAGCACCACCAACAAAGTCACCAGTGCCAATTGAATTTGAGTTTGTATCTCCAGCAAATGCACCAGCTTCGTTCGAGGTCGCAGTCCTGCCACCCCGAACACACATTCCGTTTGAAATAAGGATGGCTGCACCAATTCCGGTGGCAATGTCAATCACGTCACCCTTCTATTCCGACGCTATCCCTTGGGACTACACAGTCAAGGCGAGAAGGAAAGGCAAGGTCAAGTCTGAGGAAGCTGTCGCAACACAGGGTATGACGAGAACTGGTAGGTTCTACACCCCTGAGCATCTGGCCGAGTCAAGCAAGCAGGCTGCCAACCGGCCTCCCCTTATTGAAACGGGTCCCGATGACCTTTGGGAGAAATGTACATGCTAGGGAGTATTCAGTCATCGACCAGCTGAACAAGACACCGACGCAAATATCCATCCTCTCTCTGCTGCAGAATTCCGAAACACACAGAAATGCTTTGTTGAAAGTGTTGAGTGAAGCATATGTGCCAAACAATATCACTAGCTGGGAAATGGCCACTATGGTAGGCCAGGTACTGTAAAATCATAAAATCACTTTTCATGAGGAAGAGATACCACCCGAAGGATTGGGGCACAATAAAGCACTGCACATTACCGTGCAGTGCGAGGATCATTTCCTCACAAGAATCTTGATCGATGGAGATTCCAGTCTTAACATCTGTCCGTTGATAACACTCAAGAAATTGGGTAAAGGGCTACATGAGATAAAGGATGGGGCGATCAATGTGAAAGCCTTTGACGGTTCTCAGAGGTCCACCATGGGGGATATCAGTCTATGTCTACAGATGGGACCGACTTGGTTCGAAGTGGATTTCTAGGTGATAGATGTTCCGGCATCCTACAACCTGTTGTTGGGACGACCATGGATTCACGCTGCTGGGGCCGTAGCATCAACACTACATCAGGCGGTAAAATTCAAGTGGAACCACCAAGAGGTGATTATTCATGGTGACGGTAGCAACCCCATTTATAGTCGTCAAACTATTCCGGTGATTGACAGAAAAAGGAAGATAGACGGAGGGACTTACCACCATATTGAACGGGTCAATGCTATCGACAAGGACAAATGATGGGATAACAAGATCGAGAGCATCCTGAACTGGAGAGGATATGAGCCAGGCAAAGGGCTCGGTAAAAACCTCCAAGGGATCACGAAGCCCATAAAACTCAAGAAACATGGCACCACTTTTGGTCTGGGGTATGAGTACACTTGGCAGGAATTCAATGACAGGTCGCCCCCTTGGCGCGGTCCCTATGAACCTTTGGAGCAGAAAATACCCTATTTTTAATTAATTATTTATCTATTTATGGGCTATTTAACTAATAGCCACTTTTAATTTCAATGCCAGCCTATTTCACTCGGTCCCCTACCCAATTTAATCAGCCCAACTACCCAGCCCAGACCTAAAATCCTACCTAGCCCAACCCCACGACTAATCTGAGCCGTTGATCAATTTAAATCAACGGCCTAGATTAGTGTTACCATAATTAAACCTAGACCTACCCCCCTCCGACCTCTCATTTCCCAGTCTCTCATTCTCTCTCTATCTCTCTCTGGTTCTCTCTGGTTCTCTCTAGAACCTTCCCTTGCCTCCCTTCTCCGATGGAGTTTGTTCGTCTTCTCCGGCTAGTTCCCTCGCCGAAAACTATGGTCTCCCATTATCTCCTGGTTACTACTTCACCCTACACCGGTCTAATGACACTCTAAGACCCTCAGGTAAACGTGGAGCGGTTCAGCTCCTACCCATGGTCCCTCATTCCATCTTTCGGCCTCCTCCGGTCGTCTTAGTAAGAGCCATGACTTTTCCGGCTAACGTTGGCGACATCTTTAAGGTTTTTCTTGTTTTTTCAACTCTTTTAAACCCTAACCCCTAGTATTTTCACGATTCCTTTATATATCTCTTAGATCTGTGTATATCATGAAGCTTTTTACATGTTTTCTTCGAAAATCTTCCTATTCTCTTAGATCTACACTAGATCCGGGTTTATTACGAGTATTATTACATTTTTTTTCTTAAAGGTTTTCCATTTTTTAAACACGATTTTCACTTAGGGTTTCTGAAACCTTTTCTTCAAACAGTTTCTCAAAGTTCAAGTGATTTTTCCCATATGCTTAAACATTTTATCACTTTTAATCATGATTAGTTATGTTAAAACTTTACTTTTAAAATTGTGTTCTAAATTCTAAACATGTCTTTTTCTTTCGATTTTTATGTGTGTCTGTTTCCCATGAGTAATCCCTATTTCTTTGTGATTATTGCTTCACTATGCTATTGGGTCTTTGATTCTGCTGCTTCTTGTGTGTTCACCCTGCTTGAATCATTACTGCCTTGAATCCCTGAATAATTATGAGTAGTACTATACTGATTTTTCATACGATATACTCTCCCGATTCTGAATGTTTCCTTAGATACATGAGGCCTTCCCTTAATTAGTACCAATTTCGAATCCCTGATTTCTTATGAGATGTTCTTATTGATTTCCAAGTTTGTTTTCTTACCTTGTTACATAATTAATTAACTATTAATTCATTACTATTTCCTTAAGTGATATCTTCTAAACCTAGTCTCAATTGTATGCTTGAATTAGGGGTGAAACTGTTTCCTTATATGTTACAGGCATCAAAACTTTCCTTAATTATTATTTTACCTACTAGCCGTTTGAGTTTAGCCCCTTCAATTAAGGGATACCTAATTGCCTATTATACTTACACTGTTCTTATATTCCTCTAAGCTATATATGGTTCTTTTCTTATTTAATACTCACCGTGTGAATTACTCCCTTGATTATAGGGATACTTGTACTAATTGGGTACTGATTGATATTCAGTCCCACAATCACTGGTTAATTCTGGTTCTTTCCTTATTTTTCATCAAGTTTTCAAAACTATATATATTTTATTCATACACAGACACACAAACGAACTAATCTGTTCAAAAAATCTCTCTCACAATTTAAAAGACTTTCTGCTCTCTCTTCTGTGCTAACTACTACTACTCTAGGTTAGCCGGCTGCAAGCCAAGGCTAACTATTGTGCATTCTCCTACTTTCTTGTTTGTGTTACTGCTTTCTTTACTTCACTGGTATGTTCTAATTCAGATTTCAGTTCCTCAAACCAACATGTTTCCATTACTGTTGTAATTCGGCATGCTTCCAACTTGCTTACTTATTCTTCAGCATGTATCTAGGATCCCGAACTCCCCTCTGCATGTTTAAATTAAACTTTATTTGCTTATGACCAGCATGTTTCTGTACACTTAGCACCTACGTCTTACATGCCTATGACTGGTACATTAGTTTAATCATGGACTTAGTTGTTAATCTAACCTGGCACTGTACCCTTTGATCCTCTAGGCCCTTAGGAGTTCCTGATCGCAGGTCCATGTGTGTATCTGCCTGCTGTATGTATTCCCTTACATGCTCTGTATTTTTCCCTAATCCCATTACCCCTGTCTATGCTTGTTGGACTATCCTTGGTCCTTTTTGATGTTAAGCTTCCATTTCCTTTCTTCAAAAAACTGTTTCTTACTTACCCTTTCTCAAAATTCCTTACTTAAATATTTTTAAATAAAAATCACTCTCACATATACTCTTAGAAATCTAAGTTCAGCCCCCTTCGTGTGAGCACTGCTTTGGGGACCCTTCGAGTACCCTTTTAACTCTGACACACAAGGCTGGCACTTCCACACTGCACGCGTTTAATTGTTTGGCTATGTCTGGGTGTGAGTACTGCCCGGGAGCCCTTGAGGTCCTTAGGGAACTCCTATACACCCGGACTATAAAAGGCTATGAAATACCATAAGGCATTGAGGTTTGGAAGATCTGGGCCTGATTGAAGGCTCCCTATAAAAGTAACTTCTTATTTTTGCTTTGGTTGTGTAATTCATAATTCCTTTGCCTGTAATAATTTGTAAACAACTCAGGGATGGATTGTAAAAAGGGAGGGTAACTACGTATGCGATAGCTATTAAAGGGATAAAAATCATGCTATTAGACTTTATTTCCTATCTGTGCAATAGAGATCATGTTTAGGCCCATATGTTCAAATTCATGCATTAGATATCATGCTATTAGACTTTATTTTCTATCTGTGCAATAGAGATCATGTTTAGGCCCATATGTTCAAATTCATGCATTAGAAATCATGTTTATTAGGTCTTATACCTACTGTTTCAGCATGTTCACTTTTACTTAGAAAAATCCTGCTAATAAATGGTATTCTCTACTATCATGTCCATACTGCCATGTACGCTTAGAAATCTTGTCCTAGGCTAAACAACATTAAAATAAATTATCACTCCAGCATCTTTTGAAAATATGATTAATACTTTGACTACTGAGCGTTTAGAAATCATGCTTAGGAATTCTGCATATGCACCATTCTGCATCTCTACCTGTGCATTAGATATCATGTTATAGGGTCCTAATCGCTCAACTACATTTAGTCTAATTACTGATGTATAAAAAATGTATAACAACCTCACTCAGTTTTCTCTAAAAACAACTGGTAATGCTTCTGTGTTCTGAACAACCTAGAACATCATGTTTAGGTAATAATTTGCAACAGTTCCTCTAATAATTCTGTTAATATACACTGTCCCCCACCTAGGCAAGCCTTAGGTGACTAAATTTCCAAACAAAAATTAGAAATCTGTCTCTCTCTTGTGTGTGCTGCTTAACACTAATAGGTACTTTTAAATCAGTAGGAAAACTGATTAGAGCATGTTTTTGGGTTATAAAACAAGTCTGCCTACCCTCCGCATTCACCAAGATACCATGTCTTAGGATCTTAATTAACAGCACTGCCCTTATATGTGTTTGAGTCGTGCTAATTACATGCATTATCTGCGGAGGAAAATCTGAGCCTCCTTTATGCTCCTATGTGTTTCCCACTGACTGGAGTCCTACATGTTCTTTACTTGTCGCCTTAGAATTTTACCCTTTTAAACCTGAGGGTCTGCCTAGTACCTACCCTTTAGGATAATAGTCATAACCTCATCCAGGACTGATAGGATGGGACGGGTAATAGCACGTAATAGAATCCGTGACCAACACACGCTTTAGTTATCTTCACGGAGTGGGAAGGGTAGAATATGGATATGATGACCGGTGCGCTAATACCACGTGTAGCCCCTCTTCGAGGAGTGATTATCGGGTATTGCATTGATGTGATCCATATTGTTATAAACCTAGGACACATGTATACGCTAGTTTGTAATCATCCCTACTGTTTTATAAACACCTGTATTCTTAAGACTTAAATCCCCTCTTACTTGAGCCTTTACTTGTTATTTGTTAGTTGTACAAATTCACGAAACCATTTGGCGGGGAACCACACTTATGGATCCTGAGGGGTGCCTAATACCTTCCCCTTAGGATTATTTCAAGCCCTTACCCAAATCTCTTGTTAGCAACATAGTTGTAATTAAACCCCTTAGGTTCCCTAACACACCCTTAAAATCGTTAGGTGGCGGCTCTTCAAAATATGCAAACCCCCTTTCCTAAAAGGAAAGAGTTTTCCCAACCAATGTCATAAACCCGATCTTCCGCTAAGGAGGAGGAAAAAAAGGGTGTGCGACAATGTTACTCATAGTGCTTAGAGCACACAAGTGTTCAATTTGATGGACCATGGCTGATATACATGGCATTAGCCCATCTTTTTGTATGCACAAAATTCTCATGGAGGATGGGCACAAACCAAGAATGGAACACCAACGCCGCCTGAATCCATTCATGAAAGAGGTAGTAAGAAAGAGGTTATAAAGTGGCTCAAGTCAAGTATTATCTATACTATTTTTGATAGCAAGTGGGTGAGCCTAGTCCAATGTGTGCCTAAAATGGGTGGAAAGATGGTGTTAAACGAAAATAATGAATTAATTTTTACTAGAACAGTCACAAGCTGGAAATTTTGCATAGATTATAGAAAATTGAACAATGCCACAAGAAAAGATCACTACCCCTTCCCTTTATTGACCAAATATTAGTTAGTCTAGCTGAACATGATTTTATTGTTTTCTTGATGGATATTCTAGCTATAACCAAATTATAATTGCATCGAAGGACCATGAGAATACTACATTCACTTGTCTTTATGGCACATATGCTTTCAAAAGAATGTTAGGGTTGCGCAATGCACCCGCGGCTTTACAAAGGTGTATGATGGAAATCTTCTCTTGTATGGTAGAAAACATTGTTGAAGTATTTATGGATTATTTTTCGATCTTTGGACCGTATTTTGATGAATGGTTAAAAAATTTGAGTAAAGGGCTTGCCACGTGTGATGAACAAAATTTGGTGTTAAACTGGAAAAAATGTCATTTTATGGTGCGAGAAAGAATAGTTCTCTAGCACAAGGTGTCCAAATACGAGTTGGAGGTGGATAAGGCAAAAGTGGAGGAAATCGACAAATTGCAGCTTTCAATATCTGTCAAAGGAGTCAGAAGCTTCTTGTGTCAGGCAAGTTCTTATTGTAGACTCATTAAGAAATAAATTACAGTTATAGAGAAGGAATTTCTAGCGGTAGATTGGGCGTCTGGTATTTTTAGATCCTACTTAGTGGGAACCAAAGTCATCGTCTACACTAATCATGCCGTGATTAGGTACTTGTTTGGTAAAAATGATTCTAAGCCTAGACTAATTCATTAGGTTCTTATTTTGAAGGAATTTGATGTGGAAATCACTTGTCGCGCTTGGAAACTCACGCATATATAGATGAAGAAGGTGAGATCAAGGAAAGTTTCCCTGATGAGTAGTTAATATCTATTACACCTAGAGCAGCCCCATGGTATGCAGATTATGTGATCTTCATCATAAGTGGGGTGACGCTTCCATAGTTTCCACCGAATGGTAAGAGAAGGTTCATTCATGATGTTAGATTTTATTTATCTGATAAATCATTTTTGTTTAAGCAATGTGTATATCAGTTGGTGCGACGATGTGTCCCTCAAAAGGAGATGGAAGCCATTCTACATGGCTGCCATGCACTACCATATGGAGGGCACCATGGTGGTGACGAAACAGGTACAAAAGTAATGCAGTCGGGATTCTATTGACCTACACTATTCAAGGATGCACATGCTTTTGTGAAAAAAGTGTGATAGGTGCCGAAGAACGGGTACAATGTTACATCAAGTCCCTCTGTATGCTAACCTTGAATCAAATCCAAGGGAATATACACAAGTTGGGGTCTCGGAAGGTTCGTGGACGTTGCAAGATCGTCGTATTACTTCTTATTTTTGGAATTAAGGTGGAGATAAAATAAAACTAGCTAGGATTAAGGATTGTTTGAGTCCATTGAGGTAAGACCTCATCCCCTTCTACATACAATTGGGTAAAATGGCTTGAATGTGAGCATAAGGTTGGGAATTCATGAAATTATGACTAGGTTTTGATAATTGACATAGTAGTTTGATAATTGTGTTGAAAAGGGGTTGCATGGGTGTTGTAGCTGTAGATTGACATTGGATATGAGTATCTTGAAAGTTTTGTCGATAATGAACCGAAAAAAGTGATAGAATAACCTTATGGACTATAAGGCGAGGTTGCCATTCGATGTAATGGATTATTGGTTGGAAATTGATGTATATGAGTTTGACATAGGTTGGATAGTTGACGTTTGTAAGGCCCCATGAAATTTTTCTAAAAACTGGTGTTTCGTGATGCCGGAGTAGGCATAAAGGTTAATAATAATGGAAATTCTTTGTAGCGAGAGTTTCATTGATCCCGACATGGTGCCGGGCAGGGCAACAACACAACCATCTAGATCTGCAGCTACTACATCTTCAGCACCACCTCTAGCTCTAAGCACTCCAGCACCCGCAAGGCGTGGTGCAAGTTCGGGAGGACCCAGCTGTTTCTATGCTATAGGTGGTCGCCAGAGTGCAGAGGCTTCTCCAGATGTTGTCACAGGTATATTGACTATCCAATATCATAATGTATATTCTCTTATTTATCCCGGTTCTACCTTGTCCTATGTTACCCCTTATGTCGCTATGGAATTTGGGATAGAACTGGAATAACTTCCTAAGTCGTTCTCTGTATCTACTTTAGTTGGCGAGTCTATTGTGGCCGCATGGGTTTATAGGGGTTGTGTTGTCACAGTACATTGTCGGGACACCGTCTCCGATCTCATTGAATTGGGGATGGTCGATTTTGATGTAATTATGGGAGTGGATTGGTTTTATTCATGTTTTTCCAAGCTCGATTGTCGAACTAAAACTGTGAGGATTGAATTTCCAAATGAACTAGTTGTTGAATGGAAGGGGATAATGTGATGCCAAAAGGTAGGTTTATTTCTTACCTTAAATCCGTGAAGATTATTAACAAGAGGTGTATCTATCATTTGGTCAGGGTTACGGACACCGATGCCGAGGCACCTACACTCGAGTCTGTGTCAGTGGTGAATGAATTTTCGGAGGTCTTTCCTGATGACATCCCTGGGTTTCTGCCAGACAAGGAGATCGATTTTGGGATTGATGTGATGCCAGTCATGCAACCTATATCTATTCCTCCATACATGACGGCACCAGTAGAACCGAAGGCGATAAAGGAACAATTGAAGAATTTGTTGAAGAAGGGTTTCATCCGACCGAGTGTGTCACCATGTGGCGCACCAGTTCTATTTGAGAGGAAGAAAGATGGATCACTATGGATGTGTATTGACTACCGGTAGCTCAACAAAGTCACAATCAAAAACAAGTACCCATTACCCAGTATGGATGATTTGTCTGATCTGTTACAGGGTGCTACGTACTTCTCCAAAATTGATTTATGGTCCGGGTACCACCAATTGAAAATTAGGGAGAAAGATATTCCGAAAACGGCTTTCAAGACCCGGTATGGGCACTTTAATTTATGGTAATGTCTTTTGGGCTAACAAATGCCCTGACATCTTTCATGGATCTTATGAATTGGGTTTTCAAGCCTTTTCTCGATTCCTTTGTAATAGTGTTCATTGACGATATTCTTGTGTATTCACGAGGTCGATAGGACCATGCCGATCATCTTAGGGAAGTTTTGCGGACTCTTCATTAACACCAATTGTATGCGAAAGTTTCAAAATGGGAATTTTTGCTCGAATCTAACACAGTCTTGGGTCATGTTGTCTCCAGAGAAGGAATTAAGGTCGATCCTCAAAAGATTGTAGCGGTGAAGAATTGTCCAAGACCTACAATGCCAATATAGATTCGTACTTTCTTGGTCTTAGCAGGGTATTACAGGAAGTTTGTGGAGGGTTTCTCCACTCTAGCCTCTCCGTTGACTAAATTGACTCAGAAAGCGGTTAAGTTCCAATAGTCTGATGCTTGTGAAAGGAGCTTCCAGGAGTTGAAATCAAGATTGACTGCGGCATCGGTGTTGACCCTGCCAGAGGGTACAAATGGGTTTGTGGTATATTGAGATGCTTCAAGGATCGGACTTGGGTTTGTATTAATGCAACACAAAAAGGTTATAGCTTATGCTTCTAAACAACTCAAGAATCATGAAAAGAACTATCCAATACATGACTTAGAACTTGCGGCGATAGTTTTTGCATTGAGGATTTGGCGTCATTATTTGTATGGGGTCCATGTGGATGTATTCACGGATCACAAGAGCCTTTAATATATTTTCAAACAGAAGGAGCTGAATCTAAGGCAAAGAAGATGGCTTGAGTTACTCAAGGATTCCGATATCGATATTCTATATCACCCGGGGAAAGCCAATGTGGTGGCAGATGCTCTTAGTAATAAATCTATGGTAGTTTGGCTCACTTGGAGGCATGTCAGAGGCTGTTGGCCAGGGAGGTTCACTAGTTAGCTAGTTTGAGAGATCGTCTTGCAGACTCTAGTGAAGGAGGGTTGATTGTGAAAAATAGGGTTAAATCATCACTTGTTGTAGAAGTCAAAGAGAAGCAATACGACGATCCATTATTGGTACAATTGAAGGAGGGGATTCACAAACATAAAACTATGGCTTTTAATCTTGGCATAAAAGATGGTATACTAAGGTACCAAGGGCGACTATGTGTTCCAAATGTAGAGGGTCTCTAGGAAAGAATCATGTCCGAGGCTCACACATTCCAGGTATTCCGCGCACCTGGTCTCTACAAAGATGTATCATGATCTAAAGGAAGTCTATTGGTGGAGTGACATGAAAAGGAATGTGGCGGACTTTGTGGCAAGGTGTCTGTATTGTCAGCAAGTAAAGGCTGAACACCAACAGCCTAGTGGGTTGCCACAGAACAGAGAAATTCCAATGTGGAAGTGGGAAATAATTAATATGGAATTTTTGGTATGACTACCGCGTACTCCGTGCATGTTTGACTCAATTTGGGTGATTGTGGATCGACTCATGAAATTAGCGCACTTCTTGCTAGTTAAATCCACCGACACAGCAAAAGCGTATGCTCAGTTGTATATCAAAGAAATAGTCAGGCTGCATGGCACTCTAATTTCTATCATCTCCGATCGAGGAGCCTAGTTCACGACCAATTTTTGGAAGAAATTTCAGCAAGGTTTGGGTACTCAAGTAAATTTTAGTACAGCCTTCCATCCACAGACCGACGGGCAGGAAGAGTGGACTATTTAGATGCTTGAGGATATGTTGCGTGCTCTTGTTCTTGACTTCAAGGGTAGGTGGGATGATCATTTTCCACTCATAGAATTTTCTTACAACAACAGCTTCCATGCTAGTATTCACAATGGCACCATTTGAGGTGCTATATGGTAGGAGATGTAGATCTCCCATTGGGTGGTTCGAGATTGGGGAAGCTGAGCTGATAGGACCAGACCTTGTGCATCAGGCTATGGAAAAGGTTAAAATCATTAAGGAGCGGTTGAAAACTGCTCAAAGTCGTCAAAAATCCTATTCGGATGTTTATCATAGAAACTTAGAGTTCAAAGAAGATGATTGGGTATTCTTGAAGGTTTCCCCCATGAAGGGTATAATAAGGTTTGGAAGGAAAGGTAAATTGAGTCTGAGGTATGTGGGGACGTACAAAATCATTCATAGGATTGGTCAGGTGCCATACAAGCTTGAGCTACCACCCGAGATGTCATTAGTGCACCCGGTATTCCATGTGTCTATGTTGAAGAAGGTAGTTGGAGATCCGTCAGCTATTGTGCCGGTTCAGACCATTGAGGTTAATGAAGAACTGTCATACGAAGAAATTCTAGTTTCCATTCTTGATAGGCAAGTCCAAAAGTTGAGGAATAAAGAAATTGCCTCTGTGAAGGTGTTATGGCGAAACCAGCAGGTTGAAGAGGCTACTTGGGAGGCCGAGGAGGAGATGAAAAAGATGTATCCTTACTTTTTTGTATAAGCTACGTAACATTTTTATAAAACTGTCGCCTATAGATTTTTGTATAACTTGTTCAGTTAATGTAAATGTGCTTCTTTCAAAATATATTATATGTGAGGCCACGATTGGTGTTGTTATGAGTTATGTTACGTCATTGGATTATGTATATATTTTAAATATGTGTTTCTGGGGCTCTTTGACAGGTGGATAGGCCCAGTTACAGGGGAAACTCTGGCAAAAGTTTTGGAAATTTAGGGGGTTAGTAAAATTTGGGGTTGTTGGTGTGTGGTATGAAAACTGAGTTGCATAATATGCTAATAACGAACCTTGAGCCTCGTTCGAGGATGAATGATCTTATGTGGGGGAGGATGTAAGGCCCCGTGATATTTTTCCTAAAAATCGGGGTTCCATGATGCCGGGGTAGGCGTAGAGGTTAATAATAGTAAAAAACGAGTCGCGGATCGGACTTTTTGGATTGAACAGTGCGCTGGGGAGTTGAAGGAAAATGTTTTTCAGAGTTGGGTATTTATGCGGCCCATTATGCGGCTGTATAATCACTCTGTGGGCGCAGAGTGAAGCAGCTATTTGGGCCATTTTTATGTCAATTTCGCGGCCAGTTATGCGACCGCATAACCATTTCACCGGCCACACTTTGATCGCATAATTAGCCTTGGAATTTTGCGGAGGGAGGTTCTGCAGCGTATTATGCGACTGCATAACAGGTCTGCGGGTCGCATAACGACTGCAGAGTGAAGCAGGCTAGCACAGTTTTGGAGGCCATTTTCCCGCGGCCATTTCGTGGACGGCAGAATTATAAGACCGTAGATCCGTCCTGAGGCGTCATTTTTGGGTTTTTATAACCCGAGCCTACTTTGTTAAAAATATTCCATAGTCCAATTTGAGAAAAATTTCTGATACTTTTGGAGTGCTTAGAGTGGGGGAGTAACCTTCAACCTATTATCCATCAATTCTTGCTCAATCATTGAAGATTAACAAGGAAAGTCTTCATTTTAAAGGTAAGAATCTATGCCCTAGCTCTTAATTTCGAAAATCTACTAAAAAGGGAGTAATTAGCAAGACAATTTTTGGGTGTGGGAGTTGTTATCTTGCAGGTATGTGTTATCAAATAATGTAGGAAGGTTGTGAGCTAAAAATGGCAGAGAATGGGTTGAGGGATGATGGAATCTTTCGAAAAAGGGTCTTAAAAACCTTAATGCACACCTAGGTTTGATAATATGCTCAAATGAGCTAGAATCATAATCATGTTCCTAATTTTGGTTCAACTTGTTTCTAAAATAGATTGAAGTTGCTAAGAATTCCGGAACGTTTTAAAGTTTAAGGAAGCTCAATTGAGGTATGTTGGCTAAGCCCCTTTATTAGAATCGAATTTCGTGGTGTTCATGTAGGTTATTTAAGACCCTAGTTGATCATTATGAAATCTGTTATCCCGAGTAATCTTGTGTTGAGAGATACATGTTCAATATGTGTTCCAAATGCATTTATTCATGCTATGTTATCTTTTGAGTATATATTTAAAGTGTGGGATGTGTGTGTTATAATTGTTACGATTTCACATTATGCTTGAGTGAAGGTTATCATGCCAAATTATGTGAACAAAATCTCATATGTCTAAGACTCTTAATTTCTCTCATGTCTACCTAAAAGTCTTGAATTGAAGAATCTTGTTGTCAATAATGGTAATGGTGTGTGAAAATGAAAAACAGAGCATGAAATATGAAATTCGGCCAAGTGCCAAGAACGATATTAAAATTGTGGTTATAAGTGCTGATGAATTGAATGGATGCGATGAAAGTATGACATGAGATGATTGATATAAAAGGTAATGTATCAAATGTGGCGGCCTAGCCGATCGGGTCGTGATCGGACGCCATGCCGCACACATGGTGGTGATTGTGCTGGAATTGTGATTGTGGTTAATGTCTCAAATGAGGCGGCCTAGCCGATCGGGTCGTGATCGGACGCCATGCCGCACACATGGTGGTGATTGTGCTGGAATTGTGATTGTGGTTAATGTCTCAAATGAGGCGGCCTAGCCGATCGGGTCGTGATCGGACGCCATGCCGCACACATGGTGGTGATTGTGCTGGAATTGTGATTGTGGTTAATGTCTCAAATGAGGCGGCCTAGCCGATCGGGTCGTGATCGGACGCCATGCCGCACACATGGTGGTGATTGTGCTGGAATTGTGATTGTGGTTAATGTCTCAAATGAGGCGGCCTAGCCGATCGGGTCGTGATCGGACGCCATGCCGCACACATGGTGGTGATTGTGCTGGAATTGTGATTGTGGTTAATGTCTCAAATGAGGCGGCTTAGCCGATCGGGCCGTGATTGGAATCCGTGTAAAAGTACGGTGGTATTCTGAATAATGGTATATTGGAATTAAAGAGCTCCCCACCTAAAAACATGGAAAGTGACTTGAAAACTTATGTGGTTCTTAACTTGATGTTTTGATATTGTTTGAGGCTTCTATTGATATCATGATTTTCTTCCATGTATTATTGTTCATTCTATTTAAATGGTGTTTGGTTATACATACTAGTACTATTCGACAGCACTAACGTCCCTTTTGCCAGGGGCGCTGCATCTTTAATGGATGCAGGTGGTTCCACAGCAGGTAACATTGACCAGCGATAGCAGTATACCTTCCTCCAAGCAGACTTGGTGAGCCCCACCTAATTCCGGGGTCATGTATCTTTTGTACATTTTGTTATCATGTTTTGAGGTATAGTCGGAGCCTTGTTGCCGACACTATCATTGTACTCATTTGTATCTTCTAGAGGCCCCGTTGACATTGTGTGGGTTGTATGTCAGTGTTGGGGGTAGTCAAACAATTCATGTTTATGTTTTAATGAATCATTTATTCCATTTTACCTATTAAAAGGTGTGTATTTAGAGATATTAAAAATGAAGAAACTAATAAAAAGGTTTTGGTATTGTATTCATGATCTCCATATTGTCTAATTAATGAATTTATGTCACCTCTTTTTCATGAGTGAGTTTGGGTAGAAAATATCTAACAAGCTTGCTCGGCCGGGTTCACTCGGTTGAGCTCCGGTCGTTCTCCCCGAGTTTAGGGCGTGACAACATTCTGATGACTATGGATCTTGAAAATGTAAAAAATACAGGGTAAATGCTGCACAAATTATAGTATATATTACTCGTCATTTAGATGCATAAAATTAGGATTGGCAAATTGTGATAGAAGCATTTTATATGATATTAGGTCGAGATGGAAGCGTAACGAGCGGGGTAGCTGTGACAATCAAGCGAATCATCATAAAGGTATGTCAAGGCTTCTTCTTCTCCTCTTTTTTCTAGAATTATCCCAATTATACGCATGTGAAAATGAATGTCCTAAAAGAAGTGTTTTTATTCTAAGTTCTAAAGATGTTCATGCCCTGTCCTTCATGTCATGTTGAGCAAGTTGATATATTTTCCGGCTTAATGTCATGAATTATTCCAAGATCATGAGAGGCTTATGAGAATTATATGATCGTATATTCTTGTATCTACCAAATCTTGTGTTGACGACTTTAGTATCATAATGTATTCGGAGGCTACCGATATTATTTCACTCCGAACGACTCTGTATTGTTAATCTATGTACTTACATGCATGTATTCATGGTTATGTCAGTTCCATTCTCTTAGCATCCAGGTTGATTCGATACCTTTTTATTTGATTTTACATGTTTTACCTACATTACATATTCAGTACATTTTTCGTACTGATGTCCCTTCTAGGGTGCTGTGTTCATGTCAGCAGGTGAAAATAGATAGACCAACATACCTCCTCAGTAGGGTACTTGTTTCTAGCTATTGGTTTTCGCACTCCCCTTCTCCAGAGTTACTGTACAGAGTCGGTAGGCACTACTCCATATGGATATAACTATTTTGGGTATGTTGGGACCTTATCTCGACCTGATGAGACATATTATTACTCGTCGAGGCTTGCAGAATAGGGATTGTTGTATATATATTTTGTGCGGCCTTGTCGGCCGTTGACAGTTGTTCATATACTCGAGATGGACTCATCGACCTTAGTTTATGAATATATTTTGTGTTAAGCCTTTTATGCGTTCATGTTACTATTGTTTTCTACCTTATCATTGTCATTTGGAGGCCTTGCAAGCCTAAGTTGCGTATTATGATTTTCAGATACTGTATTTGGTTCGCTCAGGCCTTAGAGTTCCGAGTGTTGGTCACACCCCCAAGGTTGAAGTGTGACAAACTTGGTATCAGAGCAGGTCTGTCCTTGGGAGTTTGCAAGCCGTGTCTAGTAGAGTCTTGTTTATGGGTATGCAGCGCGCCATACTTATAAACAAGAGGCTACAGGAAATTTAGGATTGTCTCGTTCCTTCGTGATCGAGATCGTTCGATAGAGCCAAGTCATAAGAATTTTTTTTCTTAATCCTATTTTCTCGTTTTGAATTGCAGCGATGTCTATAACTAGAAAGACCTCGGTTAGTATTAGTGGGTACAGCTGCGATGATAGATGCTAGAAAGGTGCCACCTACTAGTACAAGTCAGACGGCTACGGGAGTGGTAAAATGAGGCATAAGTTACACTATTGAGGCAGACACGTCAGAGATCATGGTTTCTATTGAGGTGGATCCCTCCCAGGATCCATATGAGTCACGCGTTCGAGAAGATTTGGTTCCGCCAACAACAGATGGGATGAGAGGAGTTCCGACCTCACCATGGCCCTTAGTTTTGTTATCGAGGCCTGTTGATCAGGATATGAGGGGAGCAGTGCAGGGATTGGCATAGTGGGGTTCCCCTCAGGCTCAAAACTATAATAGGGTATTTACAGACACGAGCTCTTCTGAGGTGCTGAATAGTCCACAGTCTAAGGAGTCCGTCAATCAGGGTTGTTATGTGTATGTCATGAGATATTTGGAGGAAGAGGAGATTAGTCGGGGTAAGAGGATGAGGGTAGCTGATAAGCATAGGAGGATTCTGCTTCAAAGTATGTCTGATCAAGGCTCTCATATAGGACCGAGGCAGGATGGTTACATGTACATTAATCCCTCTATTGAAATTTCCTATATCTATATATACTTATGAACCCAGGAAGCAAATTATTACTTGTTATACGAGAAAAAAAATATTATTCTAGTAGCAATGGACCGTGATTGTAAAGGAGGGACTAAAGTAGAAGTAACGGGACCGAGACACTGCTCTAGCAAGCTAATAAGAAATGGTATTTCACTGACAGATGATTAATCCACAGTTCGAATCTCCCTTTATGACATTGTATTAAGGAACCCCAAACTTACATTATGTTGAGTTATCGAGTTGGGAATAAGTTAGACATGTTTAACTCTTTACAGGAGAAACAATAATAAGCATGTGCTGATTGAGAATAATCATAATAGGTAACATTGAAGGAAGGACAAAGGCGGAGTACGAAAAGCATACTGGAGATGATGTCAGACAGGGGTACAAACCAAACGTAGAGGTATGACACCACTAACAAGTAAGCATGGTAAAAACAAGAAAAATCGACAATAAAATAACATCATATGAAAGTTTCGAGACCAGATAAGAGGCAAAATCCTGACAGAGGAATTGGATAGCCGTCAAAGCAAGAGTTATAAGTGGAGTAAGGAACCTACGAAAAGAAGAGTTAATGTATGATAACGACAAGGGTCATAGGTAAAGTTTGATAGGGTGACGGTAGACTACACAAACATTGGAGTCCCTTTCAGGAACACCAACTGCAGCATTTAACGATTATTTGAGAAATAATGTGCAAGCCGAACTTGACAACATATTTGTTGTAGTTATGGACAATGAAGTGAGTTGACAATCTAACAAGTGCTCGCTGGAGAGTGGTCATTTTTGGAGGAAGAGAAGGATGCTAGTGTTAGCAAGAACTTAAGGCAAGATAAAGTTGAATTAGGGATTTAGAAAGTTCAACAGGTCTAGGTGACGTCATGATACCAAAAATATGAATCACTGGACATTGGGAGATGCCGATAGGTGATGAACGAATAACTATTGTAAGTCAACCACAGTGGACAATGTCACTAGTAAGCTTCGTAAGGAAAGAAACATTTTTCATGGTCAGATATAGTATGTGCATATGGACATGCCCCTTCTGGGCACCGAAAAAATGCCAAAGCCTGTTAGAATATTTGGGAGAGCAAGACAACTCACAAACAGTCAAAACTCACTATAAGAGAGGTGGAGGAAGGATGATTTTCATTCAACTTGACTTGACTTCAAATGACTAGCATACATGGGTATTTATAGGAGAACTAATACATGTATCTAGCCTAACCTGCATGTGAATATACTAACTATGTCCACACAAGTTCACAGCCTACATAAAGACATTCACACTTCTAATACATGTATCTTGCCATAAAACTAATTCATGAACTAGTGTGAACACTGTCTAAACAAATGTGGACAAGTCTAGACAAATGTGGACACATGTAAACAAGTATAGACACATGTGGACAAATGTAATCTAATCTAAACAAGTTTAATATTTTTAACAAAGCCACAGTAGAACAAGATGTATATTTCCACGGGAAATTAAGTCACAAGGAAAGATGAAATTGGAGATAACGAATCGATACATGGTAGGCAGCAGTCTGAGGATCTAATGTGGTGGTTACATCCCCGAAAGGGGGGAGGACGACGTAATAATATCTAGCAAATTGGATCTTCCAGGAATCAATCGACAAAAGGATTATAGAAGGGTTAAGGGGCAAAGGGGAACTATGATGCGGAATAATCAAGAAGAGAGTGCGTGAATACGAATGATAAGGTTACTAAGAAAGGAGAAACGGGAGGGGAAATTTAAGGGAACATCAAAATACTCAAAAGGTTTAGGCGGAGAAGGTAAAAGTATCCAAAAGGATGTTGACTTAAAAGAAGCTACTACGACTATGGAGGACGGTAAAAGGATTCAGAAGTTAGTAACAAGCTAAGAAGGATTGAGTTATAGACGAGAGATTGCAGATGTGATGGAAAAGGATGACAAAAAGGATATCATGAGTCTGAATGAGTACGTTTTGGTTATCTAACTAACAACCTTCTTCATAAAGCATGTCAGCAATCAAGGCTAACAGATAAGCAATGGAGTAAGTTCATAACAGAAGACTTCAGGACTGCCAATCCAAGGAAAAAGCACTCGTGGGGTTCTAATAAAATTTACTAAGGTAAAGAACGTTGCGAGACTACGACAAAAAGGGAGTACAATAACTTACCCCATAGCATCAAATTTCCAAAAGTGGTAGGTACTCAATACTGAGGCAAAGACTTAATATTATTGCTGTTAAATACTCCCTCCGTTTCAATTTATGTGAACTTGTTTGACTGGGCACAGAGTTTAAAAAAAAATACAGACTTTTGGAATTTATGATCCTAAACAAGTTAAAAAGGAGCCCAAAGTATTTGTGTGGTCATAAAAGTTTCTCATAAAGGTTGGAATTGTAAGTTTAAGCTAAATTATTACCAAATTTAGAAAATTGTCATTCTTTTTTGAACGGATCAAAAAGAAAATAGGAAAGTCTGCTGGAAGAGAGGGAGTATGTTGGTTGTGAAGTAAGGGGAAACAAAAACATTGAGACCGCGCAAAAGGAGTTCCAAAGCATATGCGGACTAAAACAACCATTGTATGTATATAGAGAGTATCGGCGGAAGGTTAAGTGGGGAAATCACCCAAAGGATGGCGCTAAAGAAGAACTAGAAAAGCTAGCCACCTCACAGGAAGAAGCAATGATTGCGTAGTCAGTGGCGGGCCAGAATTTTCATCCAGCGATGCCAAAATATAAAAAATTAGATATATCGAAAAGTCGAGGGGAGTCGATGGATAGTGAATATACATAAAATAAGAAAATTTATCTAGCAATATAGTATAATTTTTCAACGAATGTGTTAGTAAAAGACGAGTCGGTAAGAATCATGGGAATTTCATCACCCTAAAACGAAGGAAGCATGCCACAAAATGTTTCAGGAAAAGGTCATCACGTTAATAGCATGATATATAGGAACTCAATAACTGAAGGTACTCTATAAATTCTATGTCGGAGAAGATGTATCCTTAGCAAAGAACGACATACGGGTGGATTATCGTAGAAAAAGGTACGACATAACTTCTAGCTCGGAGTCTGAGTTGTCAGCAAGTGGAGATGGTACACAAGGAGAACGGAAGATTGATTCAGGAACATAGAAAATTCCAATGTGAAAATGAGACATGGTTAAAATGGGTTGCCTCATGATATTACAAGTTGCTTTTGTACGGAAAATTTGGATCGGCGCACAACATGATCAGTCCATTTCTTGCTGGTTGATACAGCTTATACAGCCGAGGATTATGTGAAATAGTACCGTAAGGAAAACCGGTGTTATGGTTATTGCTTAGTTCTTCATGTAGTAAAGAGAGAAACTTGATCAACGGTCAAATGCAAGTTGCCCGGAGCTTGTGGAAATGATGATCGGGGGCTTAAGGCTAAAGGTTGGAATTTGAGGTGGAGATCTGGAAGATTTTGGCAGGAAGATCGAAGAAATCAGACCAGGCAAAAGCCCACGGTACTCCGATCCATATTATGTTTTCGGAAGTTGGGGTAATTGGTTCGTGAATTAAAACTCCTTCAGTATCAAATCTGATTATTAGGTACTCTATATATTGTTGTTACAAAATATGTTGGTAATCTGTGTTGGAAACTAGAAAAAAAAAATAGAGAAGTAAGGAAACGTTAGTTCATAAAGAAATCGTAAAATAAGAAATATTCCGAGTCCACAATTTCCTTGTGTGTTCTTAAGGAATTTTAATCCCCTCACAAGTTGCAAAGGTAATGGATTAAATCCTCCCATGATAAAACGGAATAAACCTTCCTGCAACAGTGACAATACAAACTGCAGGATACCAACGAACTCAAAGAACAGAGCAAATCACACTTGACTCTTATGTTTATTTAAGAAAAAAATAATGCAACAAAGTAGAAAGAGAGGAGATAATTTCAGATTTTTTCTTCTTAGAAAAATGAGGCCAAGCCTCTAAATTTATAGACAATCAAAGGGTGAGATGAAAAGGTGCAATCCAAAAGGTACCTCTTCCATTTCCCATTCACACCCCTTAATAAAAACGCAACAATCCCCCACATGAATGGGGAATGGACATATGTGGAAAAATATGCATGAAAATACTGTGTGATTCGCAATTAAAGACTAATCGCATCTGGATAAGTAGGTTTCCCTTTGAACTTTCCGTAGTGAACTTATGTCGGATATACTCGGTCAATCGGTAGATTTGATATCTTTGAACCGTCGAGCTTTGGTGTATACCTAGACAACCATAAGTCACACAATTAACCCTTAGCCGTCTTTTGGTTCTCATTGTTGTGTTCGTTTCAGCCATGAACACTGCCTGGTTTCATAAGTGCGTAGAGAATTGGCCTTA
>ML424497.1:79563-142032 GCA_005239525.1 Nicotiana knightiana
CTTCGTCGTATCTGACGAGACTTTCTGTTATACATAACGCTCCCAGCCCTGCCTATTGCCGCTTGACTATCACAATGCATACAAATAAGTGCCAAAGGTTTGGCCAAAATAGAATATCTTTGAAGAAATTTCGGAGCCATTCAACTTCTTCACCAGCCTTGTCTAAGGCTATAATCTCAGCCTCCACTGTAGAGCGGTCAATGTACATTTGTTTGGACGATTTCCAAGATTGCTCCACCGACTGTTTAGAATCGGTTGAAACAGTGATTTAATTTGCATCACTATACCACTCTATTATCGCGAGATACTTATTGTAGTGTAAAGAATAATTTGAGTACATTTCAAGACTCGTTTCATCGTCATGAAAGTTCAATGCGAACTTCCATATGTCGTAGACTAATGCGTCTCGACATTCTATTGCATATCATATTATTGAATACACTTNTCTTAAGGAATTTTAATCCCCTCACAAGTTGCAAAGGTAATGGATTAAATCCTCCCATGATAAAACGGAATAAACCTTCCTGCAACAGTGACAATACAAACTGCAGGATACCAACGAACTCAAAGAACAGAGCAAATCACACTTGACTCTTATGTTTATTTAAGAAAAAAATAATGCAACAAAGTAGAAAGAGAGGAGATAATTTCAGATTTTTTCTTCTTAGAAAAATGAGGCCAAGCCTCTAAATTTATAGACAATCAAAGGGTGAGATGAAAAGGTGCAATCCAAAAGGTACCTCTTCCATTTCCCATTCACACCCCTTAATAAAAACGCAACAATCCCCCACATGAATGGGGAATGGACATATGTGNAAAAGTCGCAATCTTCGACGTGACTTCGTTTCATAAACGAGCTAAACAATATAAATTTTCAAGAAAGAACCAACATTTCAAGGAAGGCAAGTGACCAATTTTCAAATTGGTAGTTTCACTCAACTAGTCTTCACCAAGACTGAACAAATAATGAGTTTATCGACTACTATATTGATTTCCACTATTTGTGGGAATATAGACATCATGTCTAATATTGACTTTTGTCATGCATAATCTAAATGCCCCCACATTTCAAATGTCTTATGCCTTTTATATTATTCGTTATCCACATATAATCCACATGACAATATTAATTGGTCAAATTTCGCATGTCATTGTTTGGGTGCTTGTTTTAGTCCGTAAAGTGATTTAACAAGTCGACACATCTTATTTCTTTTCCAGGAACCACAGGTTGTTCCATATAAACTTCTTTCTCCAAATCTCCATTTAAGAAGGTTGTCTTTACATCTATATGATGGATTTCAAGGTCGTATACTGTAGCCAATTCTACTAACATTCATATGTACACAATACTCGTAACCGACGAGTGTATGTCAAAATAGTTAAGACATTCTCATTGTCTAAACCATTTGGCAACTAATCTTGCCAACTATTTGTCAATAGTACCATCAACTTTCATTTTCCTTCTGAAAATCCAATTAGAGCCCAAAGGTTTATTTCCTGGAGGAAGATCAACCATTTTCCCAAGTATGATTACTTAATATGGATTCTGACTCACTATTGACTGCTTCTTTCCGAGGAAGACATAACTTCTTCCAAATTTTGAGGCTCATTTTCTAACAAGAATGTGAGAAAATTTGGTCCAAAGGGAGTAGTTGTCTTTTGACGTTTACTACGTCTTAGATTTACCTCATTAGGTGTACTTTCCTTGCTTCTTCCCGAGGTCGTTTAGATATTTCACTAGATGACTCACATTCCTTTTTATACGGATAAATATTCTCAAAAATTTCAGCATTATCTGATTCGATTACCGTCGTAATATGAATGTCGGAATTTTCTGATATATGAACCAAAAAATTATATGCCTTACTATTTGTTTCATATCTTATGAAACCGCAATCAATAATTTCTGGTCCGATACCCTTTTGGGTTTAGGAACTTGCACTTTAACTAAGTACCCCCACAATTTAAAATATTTAAGTTAGGTTTCCTTCGATTCCTTTTTTCATATGGAATTGATTGTATCTTGCTATAGGGAACTCGACAGAGTATTTAGTTAGCTGTAAGTATAGCTTCCCTTCCCCCCACTCCCACAATTTTCGGGTAAACCAGAACTTATCAACTAGGCATTCATTGTCTCCTTTGACGCTTTATTCTTTCTTTCCGCAATTTCATTAGATTGCGGTGACTAAGGGACTGTCGTTTGATGAATAATACCATATTCCAAACATATTTCTTCAAAAGGAGACTCACATTCGCCCGCCCTTCTACTTTGTAGAGTCAACCACATGAACTGTTATTTGTATCACGACAGAGCCATAATAAATGGTGAAGTTTTTAATCTTCAAACCAATCTGACACAATTAGAATTAATAAACGATGAAGTTTTCAATATTCTAACCGAGTAATATCTGATACCAGATCTAATAAATAGTGAAGTTTTTAATCTTCAAACCGAGTAATATGTGACACAATCAAATTTAATAAACGATGAAGTTTTTAATCTTCAAATCAAATAATAAATTGGAGTAAAAATCACTAAGAATTTAATCTTCAAAACGAGTATAAAGTCATTTAGACTTTAATTTCCGACAAATGAGTAGAAAGTCACAAAGACTTTAGTCTCAACAAACAAGTGAAAATCACGCATATTTTAATCTCGAAGCAGGAGTAGAAAATCACGAAGATTTTATCCTCCATAATGGGTGGAGAAAATCATGAGAATTTTAATTCTCTTTCCAAATAGTTTTCAAACAAAACCATTGTAACCCCTTCACATTTCAATAGTTTGATATATTATTCTTATCAAACTAACATATGTATATCTTTACATATATTATATTCATGATCTCACGAATACATCAAGCATTAATGTAAGCCTCATGCTTACAACCTTAAACACATTTTAGTTTTAAATTTTCTTTAGTAACAAATACAAAAAAATATTATTCACAAATAAGGTACACATTAGCATAATTTTGTGCACACTTTTTAATGGTATTTTTTTTTCCGAGAGGAAGAATCTGAATATATTTGGAGACGATTTGAAAAGGCGTGGTCGTATCTTCAATAACACCTTCAAACAAACCACGTGTATCAATTGATAATATATGTATTGCACATCTTATATGTTTCCCTATTCAAACTCACAATCTTCATTATAGTCTGACCAATATCTTTGCATTAGACAATGGAAGACATATAGAAAAGAAACTGACTGGTTTTCATCATATTAGTTCCATAATACTCTAATATGCAAAACTTCTTAATAGCATTTTCGTAGGAAAATAAGGAACCAAAATATCAAAAACACAGTAATAAACAATGGTGAGAAGTTATGGAAAAACAAGAATTGAGAATAAAAGATCACACAGGCCACCACAAACTTATCTCTTAATCTTGCAGCAAAGTGTCCATGTGCATCCATTCTTTGTAATGGCATAAATAATTTGTGGAGTAACATTTTTTTTTAATATTTAAAATCCTTCATTTTTCTTTCTCATATTCTCAAGTTTTAACAGTTGGAGTATAACAATTCCAACATTCAAACCTCAAAGTACGCGTCACTCTGTAGAGCGAACAAACAAAACAAAATTGTTTTGTCATTTGATAGACGACTTCCATTTCATGGTTTTTTTTTCTGCTATCAACCAATGGATAGAATTCCTTAAGATTGTTGGTAATCTGTGTTGGAAACTAGAAAAAAAAAATAGAGAAGTAAGGAAACGTTAGTTCATAAAGAAATCGTAAAATAAGAAATATTCCGAGCCCACAATTTCCTTGTGTATCCTTAAGGAATTTTAATCCCCTCACAAGTTTCCAAGGTAATGGTTTAAATCCTCCCAGGATGAAACGGAATAAACCTTCCTGCAACAGTGACAATACAAACTGCAGGATACCAACGAACTCAAAGAACAAAGCAAATCACACTTGACCCTTATGTTTATTTAAGGAAAAATAATGCAACAAAGTAGAAATAGAGGAGATAATTTCAGATTTTTTCTTCTTAGAAAAATGAGGTCAAGCCTCTAAATTTATAGACAATCAAAGGGTGAGATGAAAAGGTGCAATCCAAAAAGTACCTCTTCCATTTCCCATTCACACCCCTTAATAAAAACGCAACAGAATATAACAGAGATCCTTCCCGAGGCGTTTTGGTTGAAGCAGTCCAAAAAGTCAGCTACTGTATCGGGATCAACAAGTTCGCAAACCAAAGGTTTAGAATATGACGTTGGTGGAAATGTCGTGAAGGAACAAGAACACCATGTAGATGACATAGAAAGTCAAAAACGAAATAAGGTCCAAAGTACTTTCGTTTATACCAAGCAGGAGGTAGTTATCGTCAAAAGACAGAAATAGAACGAACTCATACGGCAAAAGATGGCTAGTCTATTCTCGTTTTAGGAATGGAAGTACATGAAATTGGCGTGTATGTGATGGGCAAGTAAGGCGACATAGCACAAGGGATGCATGTAACTAATAGCAGGATTTGGGTAACGTTCGCGACAAAATACTCATCACATATACCCCAATATTCGAGGACGAATATTCCTAGGAGGGAGAATGTTACATCTCATCCCTCCGTATGCTAGTTTGCGCCAGTAGTTAAGGCCATAGAAGCGTAAGAGTGGAAGTGTAGTAAGAATTCAAGTAACACACATAAATTAGTCTCAAGGTTAAGAAGGTTCATAAGCATGATTGATAAGTATGGGAAGGTTTCAGGTTCGTCGGAACTGGGGAAAATTAGGCAAGATTCTGGAGAGTATTTTGACCTAATTTTCGGGAGTGTCAAGACCCATTTTATCCTTACGCAAGACGTCGTGATGACACCTAGTCGCTACGACTACGTAAGCCTAATAACTTCAAAATAACGAAAATAAAGCAATAACTGAACAACTGAACTTTAATAGATACTACATAAGGGTAGAATGCCACTCCACAAATACAAGCAAAACTAAAACTCGAATATACACAATATTTCCCTAAATCCGGAATCGCAAGTCACAAGCTCTAAGAAAAACTGTCTAATGTCTCCTATACATAGTCTAAAGAGATAAGAAGAGACAAACAGTATAAAGGATAGAGGGGAACTCCGAGGATATGCGAGCCCGTGCAAATATACCATGAAGTCTCCGGTAGGCTGCTGCAGATGCACTAATAATGAGGTGGACGAGAGGTACCTGGATCTGCACACAAGAATATGTGCAGTAAAGTCGTGAGTACACCAAAATGGTACCCAGTAAGTGCAAAGCCTAACCTCGGTCGAGTAGTGATGAGGTCAGGTCAAGGCCCTACTTGAACACACACACACACACATATATATATATATAATGAAGCAAGGAAAAAGAGATATCACAATAATAAAAACTGAAATGTAACAATGAACGAATCATGAAAAAAAAACACAGCTCAAAATACAACAGTTCAACATGGGGATCTCCCGAGATACAATCTCGTAGTCCCAAATGTAAATGTGCAGGGGAATCTCCCGAAATACCGTTCCGTAGTCTCAAAGTAAATATGCAAGACAGGGGGATCTCCCAGAATACCGTTCTGTAGTCCCAAAGTAAATATGCAGTACAGGGGAATCTCCCGGAATACCGTTCCGTAGTCTCAAAGTAAATATGCAAGACAGGGGGATCTCCCAGAATACCGTTCTGTAGTCCCAAAGTAAATATGCAGTACAGGGGAATCTCCCGGAATACCGTTCCGTAGTCTCAAAGTAAATATGCAAGACAGGGGGATCTCCCAGAATACCGTTCTGTAGTCCCAAAGTAAATATGCAGTACAGGGGAATCTCCCGGAATACCGTTCCGTAGTCCCAAACTAAATATGCATTACACGGGGATCTCCCGGAATACCGTTACGTAGTTCGAAAGTAAATATATTGTACGTGGGGATCTCCCAGAATACTGTTTCATAGTCCCAAAGTAATTATGCAGCCAAACAACGAGGTTTTATAACCATGGCACGAAATCTTACAATCTATTCTAAATACAAGCTACGGAAAACAGGTAAAAACCACCAAACATGCTGCATATAGTTCAAGTAGACAGTTAAGGGAAGTAGGCATGCTTTCTTAGTTTAACCTAATGCTACACAAGTTAATAAGTTCAATTAAGAGTAAAGACATGTTGTGCTTTAATAAAAATCAGGTTTTTCAACAAATAGCCCATGTACGTACTCGTCACCTCACGTATACGGCGCTCATAGAACAACAATAGTACCAATCCTAAGGGGAGTTCCCCCACACAAGGTTAGGCAAGTCACTTACCTCGAACCAAGCTCAAATCAATCCGAACTTATGCTCTTGCCACGTGTACCAATTCTGAATGGCCTAAATGTAATCAAAACTAATTACATAACATAAATACAACTACAAGAAACTAATCTAACGAACAGAATCAAAGTTAAAGAATGAAATTAGAAAAATCGCTCAAAACCCTCCCCAGCCCCACATCTCGGAATCGAGTAAAACTTACCAAATAAGAACACCTATTCACTCACGAGTTCACTCGTACAAAAATCATCTAATTCCGACGCCTAAATCCCACTCAAAACTCAGATTCTTTGTTGGGAAACTTTTCCCCCATTTTCCCAACTTCCTCACTCAAATTCCTTAATTAGATGAAGAATACAACAATAGACTAATGAAATATGATCAAAATCTATTTAGGAATCGTTACCCAATAGTTATCCTTGAAAATCTCTCGAAATTTTGCCTTGCACTGAGCTCCAAATTGAATTTTGTTATATGAACTTCAAACCCTTGAAAATCCCCTTTTCTGCCCAGCGATTTCCGCTTCTGCGATCGCGCTTATACGGTTGGGACTCCGCATCTGCGAGTTTTCATTAAACTCCAGAGGTCGCACCTGCGCTCCTTCGTCTACATCTGCGGATGCGCTTCTGCGGCTGATTGTCGGCTTCTGTGGAGCCTTCGATCCTCTCACCTTCCGCAGATGCGGCTCCGCTCCTGCGGCTCATTCGTCGCATCTGCGACCCCTAGACTTTACACCCAAAACTGCATCTGCAACCTCAGTCTCGCTTCTACGGAGCCGCACCTGCGGACCTCCCACCACAGGTGCGAAAGACACTAGAACCAACAACTCAGAAATTCTCCTAAGTCCATTTTTCATCCATTAAGCACCCAAAACTCACCTGAGGCCCCCGGGACCTCAACCAAACATACCAACCAATCCTAAAACAACATACGAACTTAGTCGAGCCTTCAAACCACATCTAATAACATCAAAAACATGAATTATACATGGATTCAAGCCTAATGAACTTTGAAATTTCCAAATTCTACAAACGACGTCGAAACATATTAAATCTCGTCTGAATGACCTAAAATTTTACACATAAGTCAAAAATGACAATAAGAACCTACTCCAAATTTCGAAACTCCTTTTCGATCCCGATATCAAAATTTTCACTGTCGACCAAAATTGCCATAATTCCAACTTTCGCCAATTCAAGCCTAATTCTACTACGGACCTCCAAATCACATTCCTGACGCGCTCCAGAGTCCAAAATCACCTAACAGAGCTAACAAAACCATAAAAATTCAAATCTGAGGTCGTTTACACAAAAGTCGACATCCGGTTGACTTTTCCAACTTAATCACCCAATTAAGAGACTAAGTGTCTCAATTCGCTCCAAAACCTAAAATGAACCCTCCCAGCAAGGCACAATAGCATAAATAGGTACAGGAAAACACTTAATAGGGGATCGGGGCTCTAACTCTCAAAATGACCGGACGGGTCGTTATATCTTCGCCCTCTTAAGAAAATCGTTCGTCCTCGAACGATTATAAAGACATACCTGAAGCTGTAAAAAGATGAGGATAACGACTACATGTATCCCGCTCGGTCTCCCAAGTCGCCTCCTTGACTGGGTGACCCCTCCATTGGACCTTTACTGAAGAAATGTTCTTTGACCTTAGCTTTATGACCTGCCTGTCCAAGATAGCTACTAGCTCCTCAACATAAGATAAATCCTTGTCCAACTGGACTGAACTGAAATCCATTACATGAGTCGGGTCACCGTGATACTTCCGGAGCAGAGAAACGTGGAATACCAAATGATCTCCTGCTAGGCTGGGAGGTAGATAAATCTTATAGGCAACCTCCCTAACCCGCCACAATATCACAAAAGGACCAGTCTACCTTGGGCTCATCTTTACCTTCTTCTCGAACCTCATGATACCCTTCATAGGCGATACTTTAAGCAAGACCCTCTCTCCAACCATAAATGCTAAAGCGCGAACCTTCCAGTTTGCGTAACTCTTCTGTCTAGACTGGGCTATGCGAAGTCTATCCTGTATCACCAACACCTTATCCAGGGCATCCTGGACCAAGTCTGTACCCAACAATCGAGCCTCACCCGGCTCAAACCAACCTACTGGGGATTGACACCGCCTACCATATAGAGCCTCATACGGTGCCATCCGAATGTTGGACTGATAACTGCTATTATAGGCAAACTCCACAAGTGCCAAAAACTGGTCCCATGACCCTCCAAACTCCATCACACAAGCACAGAGCATATCCTCCAGAATCTGAATCGTGTGCTCGGACTGACCGTCCGTCTGAGGGTGAAATATTATGCTTAGGTCCACCCTAGTGCCCAACTCTTGTTGTACGACTCTCTATAATCGTGATGTAAACTGTGTACCTCTGTCTGAATTGATGGAAACTGGGACACCATAAAGGTGGACAATCTCTCTATGT
Source organism: Nicotiana knightiana (assembly GCA_005239525.1). Taxonomy (NCBI): domain Eukaryota; kingdom Viridiplantae; phylum Streptophyta; class Magnoliopsida; order Solanales; family Solanaceae; genus Nicotiana; species Nicotiana knightiana. The sequence continues at coordinate 88,293 of ML424497.1, forward strand.
AAATCTCATCCAACCTCTCTGAAGAGTAAGTAGTATCACTCGGATAAAATGAGCTGACTTGGTCAGCCGATCCACAATTACCCAAATAGCATTGAACTTCCTCGAAGTCCATGGGAGCCCAACTACAAATTCCATGGTGATCCGCTCCCACTTCTACTCTGGGATCTCTAACCTCTGAAGCAAGCCACTCGTTCTCTAATGCTCATATTTAACCTGCTGACAGTTAAGACACCGTGCCACAAACCCAACTATATCCTTTTTCATCCTCCTCCACCAATAGTGTTGTCTCAAATCCTGGTACATCTTCGCGGCACCCGGATGGATGGAATACCGCGAGCTGTGGGCCTCCTCAAGAATCATCTCCCGAAGCCCATCCACATTGGGCACACATATCCGGCCCTGCATCCTCATCACGCCATCATCACCAATAGTCACGTCTTTAGCATCATCTCGCCGAACCCTGTCCTGAAGGACTAGAATGTAAGGACCCGTAAAATTCTTAACCAAAATGGCACCCAGCTAGCCTAGTTAGATCCCCACGGTTCGGACCTTTTGGATTGAACAGTACCCTTCGAACTTAGAAGATATGTTCGGGAAATAGTGTGTGTCTGCGGCCCATTATGCGATCGCATAATTGATATGCGGACCGCATAATGGTCGCGGAGTGGATAAGAGGGTTGGCATAGTTTAAGGCTAAATATGCAATCAATTATGTGATCGTATATTCGGTGTATGGGCCGAATTTGTTGGTGGTCCGCAATGGGATATTTTCCAAGGGAGTTATGCGAAGTATTATGCGACCGCATAACTGTTATGCGACGCATTATGTGATTGCTTAACTGTTATGTGAGCCGCATAATGGCCGCATACTCGATCAGTTGCCACACCCGTCTAAGGCCACTTTTGTGGCAGGTTTGCAGGTCGCATACCCATTCTGCGGTCGCATATGCGATCACATAACTGTGTCGGGGCACCCTTTTTGTCATTTTAAAACCCGATCCTATATCATTAAAATACCCCTCCCTGATCAGTTAGAATCATTTTTCTACTACATTTTAGAGTGAGAGAGAGAGAGGGTTCTAGGGGGGGGGGAAGCTAACTAACACCCAAAATCCATCAATTTGTGTTAAGCCCCGGAAGAGTATCAAGAAAGCCTTCAAATCGTAGGAATTAGGGATAAGACCCAATCCAGGTATGTATGACTAACTCTAATTTTCAAAAAAATCAACTCAGTGGTGTCCAAATAGGTGGTAGGAGTCCCTTACTTGATCATGCTTGAATTGATTATTTTTATGTGTTGAGTCGAAAGATTTCCGTTTCTAAATTGATCTAGTTGACTACCATGTCACCATGCTACTTGAAAATGTGAATTATGATCCTACATGTCCCTTCCATTACTTGTGCAATTCATTTTATGTTGGTTCTCGTTAATATGAATGATGATGCCATGAAATGGATAAAAAGGAGAATCAAACTCGAATTGTAAAATATGTCAAAAATCCAAGAACTGTGTGATAAATGATGGAAGCGAAATGTGAATTGAGTAAATAAATGAAATGGTTATGTCCCAAATTGAGATGGCTTAGCCGATCGGGCCGAGATCGGACGCCATGTTGTACACATGTTGGCATTTACATCGGGAATTATGAATATGAATTATGATGTTGGTGATGTCTCACATGGGATGGCTTAGCCGGTCGGGCTGAGGCCGGACTCCGTGTAAAAAGACACAGTGGCATTATAAATCGTGGCACTTGGCATTAAGAGACTATTAATCAAAAGGATGGAAAGGCGAAACAAGAAACAATTTGGCCCCTACTTGTGATTCTCTATTCATGTGAAGTGCTATGTGATTTCCATGTATGCTTTCCTACATGTTTATTGCTTATTTTATTTTAGAGTGGAACTGTTCATACATACTAGTACTATTCGATGGTACTAATGCCCTTTTTGCTGCGGGTGCTACATCTTTGAATGGATGTAGGTGGTTCTATTGCAGATAGCGTTGATCGCCGATAGAGGTGCCCTCGCTCTTTCTCCTCATAGCAGTCTTGGTGAGCCCCGCTTCTTCCTGGGGTTATGTATAGTATATGTTGTTCTCTTTTGCATAAGTTACCATCTTTTGAGGTATAACCGGGGCCTTGTTGCCGGCATTGTCACGTTTGTCTTTTTTATCTATAGAGGCTCCGTAGACGTTTATTTGAGTCATTTATGGGTGGCGGCGATGTTATCGAATCAAGATGTAGATTGAAATACTATTTCACTTAATCATAAACTGAAAGTACTTTTGGTGGTTTGATTGTCAATATTGTATGTAAGGAAGAATGAACTAGCAACGTATGCATATTTATATAACTGACCTCTCCTCAGATTAATAAACGGTGATGCATTCCTTTTTTTTGAATATGAATGAGTCGGGTAGGACATGTTTGCAAGTCTTGCTCGATCGGGTTCACTCGGTTCACTCGGTTCAGCGCCGGTCGCGCTCCCCGAGGTTGGCGCGTGACATAGAAGATGGGGGTCATCATACTGATGCTCCTTTTTATGGCCATAAAGAGAATATCGAGATATCACGCAAGCCAATGCTCGGCTCGGCTTTGAAATGTCCAATCTCACAAACTGGCTAGCTAAAGCCTGAACATCCAATGCTAAGGGCCTCTCTGTTGTTGGAAGATATGCCAAACTCCCCAAAGTTTGCGCCCGGCGATTCAAAGCATCGGCAACTACATTGGCCTTCCCCCCGTGGTACAAAATAGTGATGTCATAATACTTAAGTAGCTCCAACCACCTCCGCTGACACAAATTAAGATCCTTTTGCTTGAACATGTGCTGCAAACTCCGGTGATCAGTGTAGATGTCACAAGGACCACCGTACAAATAATGGCGCCGGATCTTCAAGGCGTGAACAATAGACGCTAACTCAAGATTGTGGACAGGATAGCTCTTCTCATGTACCTTCAATTGTCTGGATGCATAGGCAATCACCCTACCGTCCTGCATCAACACCACGCCAAGACCAATCCGCAAAGCGTCACAATAGACGGTGTAAGACCTCGAACCTGTAGGCAATACCAATATTGGGGTTGTAGTTAAAGCTGTCTTGAGCTTCTGAAAGCTCTTATCACACTCCCCTTTCCACCTAAACGGAGCACCCTTCTAGGTCAGCCTGGTCATAGGTGCTGCAATAGATGAAAATCCCTCTACAAAGTGACGGTAATACCCCGCCAAACCAGGGAAACTGCGGATCTCCGTAGCTTATGAAGGTCCAGACCGACGCTGCACTGCCTCCACCTTCTTCGGATCTACCTTGATCCCATCACTCGATACTACATGACCCAAGAATGCCACTGAGTCAAACCAAAACTCAGACTTAGAAAATTTTGCATATAACCTCTTCTCCCTCAAAGTCTGAAGCACAGTCCTCAGGTGCTGCTCATGATCTTCCCGAGTCCAGGAATACACTAGAATGTCGTCAATAAACACAATGATGAAGGATTCAAGATAAGGCCAGAACACAATGTGCATCAAATGCATAAGGCTGCTGAGGCATTGGTCAGCCCAAAAGACATGACAAGAAACTCACAGTGACCATATCTAGTCCTGAAAGTAGTCTTCGAGATATCCGGCTCCCGAATCTTCAACTGATGATAGCCAGAACGCAAGTCAATCTTGGAAAACACCCTAGCACCCTGAAACTGATCGAATAAATCATAATGCGAGGCAATGGATACCTGTTCTTCACTGTAACCATGTTCAGCAGGCGATAATCAATACACATACGCATAGAACCATCCTTTTTCTTGACAAACATGATCGGAGCACCCCATGGTGACATACTAGGCCTAATGAAGCCCTTATCAAGAAACTCCTACAACTACTCCTTGAACTCTTTAAACTCAGGAGGAGCCATACGGTAAGGAGGAATACAAATGGGCTGAGTGCCCGACAAAAAATCAATGCCAAAATCAATATCTCTGTCAGGCGGCATGCCCCGAAGATCAGCTGGAAACACATCAGGGAAGTCCCTCACTACTGGAACTAACTCAGTTGTAGGAGTATCAATACTGACATCTCTCACATAGGCCAAATACGCATCACACCCCTTCTCAACCATGCTCTGAGCCTTAAGAAATGTAATAACCCTGTGGGGTTTATACTGTAAGGTACATCTCCACTCTAATCGCAGTAAGAATAGTATAATGGGGAGACAACCAGTCCATGCCCAGGATAACATCAAAATCTACCATACTGAGCAATAATAAATTGGCTCTGGCCTCAAAACCACTAAGACCAATCAAACACGACTGATAACAAGAGAATCTCCCACAAGAGTTTAAACATAAACAGGGGAACTCAAAGAATCCTGAGGTACCCCCAAATATGGAGCAAAATAAGAAGAAACATATTAATACGTAGAGCCTGGGTCAAACAATATCGATGCATCTCTATGACAAACTGAAACAATACATGTGATGATAGAATCAGAAGCAACTGCCTCTGAACGGGTTGGAAGGGCATAATACCTAGCCTGGCCTCCCCCTCTAGGGTGACCTCAACCTCCCTGACCTCCACCTCGATATGCCTGAGTAGGTGGGGAGGCAACTAGGGCTGGAAGAATGACCGGAGGACCCGTTGAAGCACGTGGTGGCTGAGAAGTCTGTAGAGGTGCACCCCTCCTATGTCTGGGGCAATCCCTCATCATATGACGAGTGTAACCATACTCAAAACAACCCCTCGGAGGACGCGGCGGCTGCGAATGGCTCGGGCCAAGTCTGCTGGATTGGTAGCTAATAGCACCCCGAGCAGGAGGCACACTAGATACTGGCGGTGCATAATAAGGCTCCTGGGGCCTGGAAGGAACTAGAACACCACTAGCGGCTGGAAGAGCTGAATGAACAGGGCGACGCAAAGAACCCCTACCATGGCGAGTTGCTAGAGTATGGGCTCCTGAATAATGACCAGTTTCTCGATACCTCTTGGCCTCTCTCTCATCTCTGTCCCGGGAAAGCATGCCCTCCACTCTCCTGGCAATACACACAACCTGCCGATAAGGGATATCTATCTCCAACTCTCTAGCCATACTAGTCCTGATACTGGGGTGGAGTCCCTCAATGAAGCGACGAACCTCTCTCTAACTGTAGCAACCAAAGTCGGTGCATGTCGAGCCAACTCACTGAAACAGATTGAATACGCCGACACAGTCATAGAACCTTGGTGCAGCTTCTCAAACTCTGGGCGCCAAGGATCCTTGAGGATCTGAGCAACATACTCACACAAAAACATATTTGAGAGCTGATTCCAAGTGAGTGAGTCTGCCTCATCCGGACTACTCAGCTCATAGGCACGCCACCACTGATAGGCTGCTCCCCTCAGCTGGAAAGTGATGAAAGAAACCCCACTCGTCTCCGCTATACCCATAGTGCGAAGGATACGGTGATACTCCTCAAGAAAAAACTGAGCATCCTCTGAAGATAATCCACTGAAAGTGCGTGGGTGGTACTTTTTATACCTCTCAAGTCTAAGCTCCTCTGCCTCAGAAGCAGCTACCCTGGTCTCATGCTGAACCGGAGCCACTGGGGGCATGGGAATAAACTCTGGGCCTGATCAACCTAGAACCTCTGCTCAGGAGTACGGGTTGTGGGAGTTTGTGCCCCTCCCCCCGCCTGAGATATGGAGGGAGCTATCAGAATCAGTCCAGCTTGAGCTAAAGTGCTGAACATGCTCATTAACTGAGCTAAAGTCTCCTGGAGGGTTGGAGCAGTAATAGGAACCTCTGGTGCCAGCCTTCCAACTAGAGTTGTTGGGGGCTCCTCTATTGCAGCTTGCACAAGTGCTCTAGCTACACCACGTGGTCATCCTCTACCCCGGCCCCAACTCGGCCTTTAGCGGCTCTGGCAGGGGGCTCGGGTGCCTGATCGTCGAATCTCCCAGTAAGGGTCCTCACCATTTGTGAGAAATAATAGAATAGAGAATTTTAGAATTTTTTATGTCAATAACTCGCACGACAAGGAAATCAAAGAAGTATGATTGTTATTCACAGTTCCATAGCCTCCCAAAGATAAGTACGGACGTCTCTATAGCGATCTGCGAGACTCTAATAAACCGGCTTGTGCCTCACGATACCTATGAACCTAGAGCTCTGATACCAACTTGTGACGACCAATTTTCCCCCTCCGCAAGACGTCGCGACGGCACCTAGTCGCTACCACTAGCTAAGCTTAATAACTTCAATATAACAAAAATAAAGCAATAACTGAACAATTGAACTTTAATAGGTACTATATAAGGGTAGAATGCCGCTACGTATATACAAGCAAAACCAAAACTCGAATATACACAATATTTCTCAAAAGCCGGAATCGCAAGTCACAAGCTCTAAGAAAAATGGTCTAACTGTCTCCTATACATAGTCTAAAGAGATAAGGAGAGAAAAACAGTATAAAGGATAGAAGTGGACTCCGAGGATCTGCAGGCGCATGTAGATATACCTTGAACTCTCTAGTAGGCTGTTGCGGCTGCAGTAATAGTGAGGCGGACGAGAGGTACCTGTATCTGGACACAAAAATATGTGCAGGAAGGGCGTGAGTACACCAATAGTACCCAGTAAGTTCCAAGCCTAACATCGGTCGAGTAGTAATAAGGTCAGGTCAGGTCCCTATTGGAACATATATAATGAAGCAAGGCAAAGGAGACATCACAATAATAAAGACTGAAATGTAACAATGAAAGAATCATGGAAAAAAAACACAGCTCAAAACACAACAGTTCAACATGGGGATCACCCAAGATACCGTCTGGTAGTCCCAAAGGTAAATGTGCAGGGGGATCTCCCGGAATACCATTCCATAGTCCCAAAGTAAATATTAAAGATGGGGGGATCTCCCGGAATACCGTTCCCTAGTCCCAAAGTAAATATACAGTATAGGGGGATCTCTCGAAATATTGTTCCGTAGTCCCAAAGTAATATGCAGTACAAGGAAATCTCCCGGAATACCATTTCGTAGTACCAAAGTAAATATGCAGCAAAACAACGAGGTTCTATAACCATGGCACGAAATCTTACAATCTATCCTAAATATATGCTAAGGAAAATAAGTAAAAACCACCAAACATGCTGCACGTAGTTCAAGTAGACAGTTAAGGCAAGTAGGCATGCTTTCTTAGTCTAACCTTATGCTACACAAGCTAATAAGTTCAATTAAGAGTAAATACATGTTGTTCTTTAATGAAATCAGGTTTTTCAACAAATAGCCCATGTACGTACTCTTCACCTCACGTACACGGCGCTCATATAACAATAATAGTACCAATCCTAAGGGGAGTTCCCCCACATAAGGTTAGGCAAGCCACTTACCTCGAACCAAGCTCAAATTAATCCGAAATTACGCTTTTTCCACGAGTATCTGACTCCGAATGACCCAAATCTAATCAAAACCAATTACATAACATAAATACAACTACAAGAAACTAATTTAATGAACGCAATGAAAGTTAAAGCAAGAAATTGGAAAAATCGCTCAAAAGCTTCCTCGGGCCCATGTCTCGGAATCGAGTAAAAATTACAAAATAAGAACACCCATTCACACACGAGGTTACTCGTACAAAAATCATCCAATTCTGATGCCCAAATCCCACTCAGAACTGATATTCTTTATTGGGGAACTTTTTCCCCATTTTCCCAACTTCCTCACTCAAATTCCTTAATTAGATGAAAGATACATTAATAGATTAATAAAATATGATCAAAATCGAGTTAGGAATCGTTACCCAATAGTTCTCCCTGAAAATATCTCGAAATTTCACCTTCCACCGAGCTCCAAATTGAATTTTGTGATATGAACTTCAAACCCTCAAAAATCCCTTTTTCTGCCAAGTGATTTCCACTTCTGTGATCCTTGGACCGATCTGCGGTCATGCTTCTGCGGTTGGGACTCCGTATCTGCGAGATTTCAGTAAACTCCAGAGTACGCACATGCGCTCATTCATCCACATCTGCGGATGCGCTTCTGCAGCTAATCGTCCGCTTCTGTGGAACCTTGGCTCCTCTCACCTCTGCATCTGTGAGACTGCAGATGCGGCTCATTCGTCACATCTGCGATCCCTGGACTTTACACCCAAACATGCACTTGCGACCTTAGCCTCGCTTTTGTGGGGCCGCACCTGCGAACCTCCCGCCGCAGGTGCGAAAGACACCAGAACCAGCAACTCAGAAATTCTCCTAAGTCCATTTTTCACCAGTTAAGTACCCAAAACTCACCCGAGGCCCCTGGGACCTCAAACAAACATACCAACCAATCCTAAAACACCATACAAACTTTGTTGAGCCTTCAAACCAAATCGAACAATATCAAAAATATGAATTATACACGGATTCAAGCCTAATGAACTTTAAAATTTCCAAATTCTACAAATGACGTCGAAACATATCAAATCTCATTTGAATGACCTCAAATTTTAAAAACAAGTCAAAAATGACACTAAGAACCTACTCCAATTTCCGGAATTCCATTCTGAGCTCGATATCAAAATTTCAACTGCCGACCAAAATTGTCAAAATTCCAACTTTTGCCAATTCAAGCCTAATTCTACTACGGACCTCCAACTGATATTCCGAATGTGCTCCTAAGCACAAAATATCTTAGCGGAGCTAACGGAACCATAAAATTTCAAATCTGAGGTTGTTTACACATAAGTCGACATCCGATCGAGTTTTCCAACTTAAGCTCCCAATTAAGAGACTAAGTGTCTCAATTCGCTCCAAAACCCAAAACAAACCCTCCCGGCAAGGCACAATAGTAGAAATAGGTACATGGAAAGCAGTTAATAGGGGATTGGGGCTCTAACTCAAAATGATTGGTCGGGTCGTTGCAGAGAGGTATATCGTCTAGTATATAGGGAATTGTGGGATTAGTAAGCTATCTAAATTCAAGTTCGGATAATCTTCTCTCCAATGCAACTGAAAGTTTGCAAATCATAGAAGTAGCTGTAGATTTATATTGGGAATATGATTACCTTGAAATTGTTGTTGATAACGAACCGAAAAAAATGAAAGAATAACCTTGTGGGAGTATAAGCCGAGGTTTCCGTTCGATGTAATGCATTGTTGGTTGGAAATTGATGTATATGAACTTGACTTAGGTTGGATTGTTGATATTGTGATCACTATGGATTTGGAAAATGTAATAAATACAGGGGAATTGCTGCTCGAATTATCGTAGAAATTACCCGTCAGTTAGATACATAAAATTAGGATTGGAAAATTGTGATATAAGAATTATTTTATGATTATAGGTCGAGATTGAAGCATAACGAGTTGGTTGTTGTGGGAAGAAAGCGAAGCATCATAAGGGTATGTTAAGGCTTCTTCATATACTCTCTTTTATGGCATGATCTCAACTATAAGCGCGTAAATTCGAATGTCCTAAAACAAGTGACTATATTCTAAGTTCTAAAGATGTTCATGCCCTTTCCTTCATTTCATGTTGATCCAGCTGATATGTTTTCCATCTTGATATCATGAATTATTCCCAAGATCATGAAAGGCTTATGGGAAGAATATGATTGTATATTATTGTATTTGTCAAGTCTTGTGTTGATGACATTATATCATAAGGTATTCGGAGGCTACCGACCTTATGTTACTTTGAATGACTCTATATTGTTAATCCATGTGTGTCATGCATTATGTATCTATTTTCTTATCGCATCCTGCTATTATCGGTCGGCAGGAACTTATGTATGCATACCATTAATCAGTTGGACATATATTACCACATCCTATATGGCCGAGTAGTTTATTTTGTGCTTACCCCATAGAGGGACTTGATATTATACTATATGGCCTCATAGAGTGGCCCAATTTTACTTACATGCATATATTCATAGTTATGTTATTTGCGTCTCCTCATCAGCGTCTTCTGCGTTACAGGGTGATTTGATACATTTTTCTTTGGTTTTACATTTCTTATTTACATGTTTTACCTACCTTACATATTCAGTACATCCTTCGTACAAATGTCCCTTCTGGGGCACAGTGTTCATGCCTGCATGTGTAGATAGGCAGACCGACATACCTCATCTGTAGGGTACCTTTTTCCAGCTGTTGTTTGTCGCATTTCCCTTCTCCGAAGTTTCTATACAGAGTCGATAGCCGCTACTCCATATGCATATAACTATTTTGGGTGTGTTGGAGCCCTATCCTTATTTGATGACACATATAAGTACTCGTGGAGGCTTGTAGACTAGAGATTTTTGTATATATGTTTTGTGTGGCTATTGGCCGTTGACAGTTGTTTATATACTCGCGATGGCCTCGTCGGCCTTATTTATGCATATATGTTGTGTTGGGCCTTTTCTGTGTGCATGCTATTGTTGCTTTCTACCTTATCATTGTAATTGGGAGGACTTGTCGGCTTAAGTTGCATATTGTGGTATTCTGGTACTGTAGTTAGTTCGCTCGAGCCTTAGGGTGCTAAGTGTCGGACACACCCTCCAAAGCTGGGGTGTGACAATTTCAAGGAGGCATAAGATGCCTTTGAAGGTCATACTTAAGCTCGAGATCTTTGATGTGTGGGGAATCCACTTCATGAGGCATTTCTTAGTAGCAGTTGATTAATTTTCCAACTAGGTAGAGGTCATGTCTTTTCCTACCAATGATGCTAAAGTAGTGGTGAAGTTTGTGAAAAAGAACATCTTCATGTGATTTTGACTGCACGTGCTTTGATTAATGATGGGTACTCACTTTTTGAACAAATTGTTGGACAACCTCTTAGCTAATTATGGGGTAAAATACAAGGTCGATGTGACTTATCATCCACAAACTAGTGGAAAAGTTGAGGTTTCAAATAGAGAAGTGAAACAAATTGTAGATAAAATGATAAATGGAAGCAGGAAGGATTGGGACACCAAGCTAGATGACACACTATGGGCATATCGCACTACATACAAGACTCTAATCAACACTTAACCTTATATGTTTGTTTATGGGAAAGCTTGTCACTTACTTGTTGAGCTTGTGCACAAAGCGTATTGGGAAATCAAGAAGCTCAACTATGATATGGACCTAGCTAGGGAGAAAAGAAAGTTGCAACTTAATGAGCTTCAAGAGCATATAAGAACACGAAATTGTATAAGGAGAAGACAAGAGGAGTGTCATAGCAAGCACATTATCCATCGTGAGTTTGATTCGGGCCAAACCGTTCTCTTGTTCATTCGAGGTTGAAGCTCTTCCCCAGAAAGCTCAAGACTAGATGGTTGGGTCCATCTGATGTAGCAAGCTACGAAGCATGGAGCTGTGGAACTTCGGGATCCAGAGAATTATGGCACCTTCTTTGCCAATTGGCAAAGAGTTAAACATTATTAGGTGGTGGAATTCATCTTCACAAAACCTCAATGATTTAGTTGATGCTTGAAGGAATATTCTACATCATACCGTGATGTTAAATCAAGCACTTCATGAGAGAAAACCATGGTAATGTTGTATTAGTCATGTCATAATGTTAACTAAGGCACTTGTTGGGAGGAAACCCAATTCGTAGATTAGTTTAGCTTAGTTTCAATTTTGTGTTTGGTTTCTAGGTGAAATAACAAGTTGATATTATGTGAATTTTGGTTATTTGAATAGGTACGAGCGCAATACAATTGAAGATGTGATTGGGAGTACAGTTAGGAGGAAATGACACAAAAATAAGTAAAAACGGGATAAAAATCACATTTATGTGCTCATGGCCCCACCTAGAGATGTCCCTACATCGCCCAGTTAAGCGTTAGCAGCACCACGCCTAGCCCCTCGCAGCATGATCCTCCCCCCCCCCCCCCCCCCCTCATGCCTTTCCTCCCCTCTTCACCACACTAATTCCACACAATATCACATACTTCTATCACCATTCACTCTTTACTTTCAAGTTATGATTCTCTTCCCTCTCTCTTCTATTGGGTATATTGAAAGTTAAAGTGAGCTTGTAAGCTTTATGAAGTTGTTAATGGAGATTTATGCTCTAACATGTCCCAACCCCATGAACCCCGTTGGAAAGGAATCGTTATTGATTTCAAAGAGTGTTTACACTCAATTCCCAGGCCGATTTGAGATGAGGCAATCCCTCACCTGCACAAAAAGATTATGCACAACTAGTGCATGCCAATTATTTGATAAAATGCCTCAAAGGCAAAGTTTGTCCCAAATGGAGCCCGAGTCTCTAGGAATTATAAACTAGTGAAATATGAGCTTGATTAATATGGAATTAAGTATGGGGTGACTCTTCGGAGCCGAGATATATTGCAAAAGTAAGGTGGCTACATTGTGGTTATGTGTAAATTAGTTGATTTGAGGATTGAATATGCTTAATTGCAAAAGGGTGTTAGTGAGTGCAAACTCTAATTTTCCGAAGAGGGAGGAGCATTTGGTTACTTTTCAAAGTGCAGTGGCGAAGACTCAAATTGACTATATCCTCCTCAAGAGATGTGACAGAGGGTTATGCAAGGATTGCAAAGTTATGTTGGGTGAGACCCTCTCAACGTAGCATAGGCTCTTAGTGATGGATGGCAGTGTTATGTTAAAGAGGAAGAAAAGGTATGTACGAGAATGTTCGAGGATCAGGTGGGGAGACTTGACTAAGGATAAATCTCAGGAGTTGGAGGGGAGGTTATCGGCTATGGTAGCCTGGAGGAGGAGTGGAGACGTGAGCATTAAGTGGTTGATGACGGCAAACTATATAAGGGAGGTTGCGAGAGAGGTGTTAAAGGTCTCAACGGGATACTCTGGCGGGCACAAAGGCGGCTGCTGGTGGAATGAAGTGGTCAAAGATAAAGTGGAAGCAATAAAAGATGGTGTATTTTAAGTTAGTAGGGAGCACAGGTGAGAAAGAGAGGATTACATGCAGGGAGAGGTATAAGGTAGCTAGGAAGGAGGCTAAGCAGGCAGTCACGGAGGCTAAGACTGCGGTTTTTTATCATCTATTTAAGGAACTAGGGGACAAAGGCAGGGAGAAGAAGTTATTCTGGCTGGCCAAGACGAGAGAGAGGAAGGCTAGGGATTTGGACCACGTAACATCAAAGACGAGGATGCTAGGGTATTGATGGGAGAGGCCCATATTAAGAGGAGATGACAGACTTGCTTTTATAAACTTCTGAATGAATAAGGGGATCGGGATAAATCATATGACAAGGTTCCTAGAGAGGTTCTCTAGAGATTCTTGGAGGCAAAGAGTGTCGATTTCCTAGAGTAGGGAGATTAAGCACGTGTATAATATAGCTAAGACTAGATTTAGGACTGTAGGAGGTAACTCGGAGCATTTTCTGATTGTTATGGGTTACACCGAGGATCTGCACTCAGCCCCTTCTTATTTTCTCTAGTGATGGACACAGTAACACACCATATTCAAGAGGAGTTTCCATGGTGTATATTATTCACTGATGACATAGTTTTGATTTATGAGACACAAGCCGGTATTAACGAGAGGATAGTGGTTTGGAGACAGGCCCTTGAGCACCAAGCCGGGGGAAGTGGGCATAGACGTGAGGCTTAAACACAGGTAATCCCAAGTAGATGCAGTTTTAAGTACCTTGGGTCGGTTATCCAGGGATTGAGGAGAATGATGAGGATGTCACATACCTTATTTGGGTAGGGTGGATGAAGTGGATGTTACAAGAGAGTGCCACTGATACTCAAAGGTAAATTTTATAAAGCGGTGGTTAGACCGGCCATGATGTATCGGACTGAGTGTTGGCCAGTTAAGAACTCTCATATCCAGAAGATGAAAGTAGCAGAAATGAGGATGTTGAGGTAGATGTGCAGGCACACTAGGTTGGATAAGATTAGGAATGATGATACTCGGGAGAAGGTGGGCGTGTCTCCCATTGATGACAATATGCGGAAAGCGAGGCTCAGATGGTTCGGGCACATATAGAGGAGAAGCTTAGATGCCTCGGTAAGGAGGTGTGAGCGGCTGGTTTGGGAAGGCACGAGAAGAGATAGAGGCGGCTTAAAAAGTATTGGGGAGAGGGAATCAGGCAGGACATGACGTGGCTTCAGATTTCTGAGGACATGGCCCTTTATACGAAGTTGTGGAGGTCAAGTATTAGGGTTGTAGGTTAGGAGTAGTTGAGTCTATTTCTACTTCATACCTATCTGAGGCTAGTCTAATAGAATTCTTGTCTTAGACTGCTAGTGGTTAATGTTGTGTTGCATTACTCTTTCATTTCATAGTGCCCGGTCTATTTACAGGCTATTGATTTTGCTTTTCATCTATTTTTTGGTCTTTATGATGCTATTATTATTCCAATGGTATCTGTTGATGGTACTGATATATTTTCTCTTTTCATCTTCTTGAGCCGAGGGTCTTTTGGAAACAACCTCTCTACTCCCTCAAGGTAGGAGTAAGGTCTGCGTATATCCTACCCTACCCAGACCCGACTAGTGGAATTTTATTGGGTCTTTGTTGTTGTTGTTGTTGCACAAGGTGAAGTCTGAGTAACCTTGAATTAATTGAGAAACAATGTGATAAAACTTTAAGTGTGGGTCGTTATGAACACTTTTTACTATAATTCATTGTTACACAAGTTAAGTAGTGGTGTTGTTTGTAGGTACATTGATCATGGTGCGTCCAACTCCCAGTGCTAAACCTCCGGCGAAGGCCAAGGCTCTATCACAAGAAAATCGATCTTCTTCTGCCCCACCACCAAAGAAACGGAATAGAGGTGGGGTTGCGTCTAGTAGCCAAAACAAAGGGAGGCAAGCAGTCGAAGTAATGACAGCATCACAATCACGCGCTAGAGGTGAGCGCGAGTATGGGATCAAGAGTGTACCTCCCTTTGCCACGGCATTGTACAAAAAATTTTCGTATGAAGAACTATCATCCTGATTTGGAGGTGGAGGAGCATAGATTGAAATCAAAACACCCTGAAATCAGGAAATCTATACATGACTTCGACATAAGCTTTGTGTTCAGAATTCCAAGAGATGCGACTATCAGCCTGCTTAGATAATTTATGTTGGATGTGATCTTGAGGATAAAGAAAAATAAGTGCCTATCCGTGATTGACATATGTGCTACTGCACTATGCAACCACTTGGGGGAACCTTATGTTCCACATGGTTAATTGGCAATTTTATTGCCCTGCCGTCCTATTGAGAGATTCAACACACCTTGTGTGGTATCAATTCCAATTCCACTTGGATTTGGGATAAAATAACCAATAGCCGCATTATATTCCTAAAGAAGAAGTTCAACTTGGATGCTAAAATATGGTTACAATTAGTGAACACGAGGCAGGTGCCATGTGACCATGACACATACATTTGTAGCGATTGAGTTTTCCTGGTTTATTTTCTAATGACAAGACAGAGATATAATGTAGGACAGCTGATACACCACAAGGTGGTGCAGGATAGGATGAGTAAGAAGTGGAGTGGCTATTCTTTAGCAATGTGCTGACACATTATTTGGGAAGAATGAAGTCGATGAGGAGCCAGAGTTTCGCATGATTATTCCCGCCGTTGTTCGTGGCCCTGATATTACTAGCGTCCATGGGAAAGATGATGAGGATGGGGCAGTTTTGACCAGTGCCAAGTGCCAGGCTGGAGATGACAGCTTTATGGACCACTTCTATGGGATGCTTGATCTACATCTGCAGATTAGTGGTAGACCTTCCACTTCACAGGATCGTGCACAGTTGAAAGAGCATTTTCCGCTCAATGCTCATGCCCAACGCTTCATGCGGATTGTCGAGGAACAGAGGGTTCTTGATGATGAGGACATTAAGACCCCTAAGCATTCGGTCCATGAGGAGGAGGAAGTTGATAAGGGAGAAGATGATGACTTGGGAGATGATATTGATGATTGGGAGGAAGCCGAAAGAGCCTTCTTTGCTAAGGCTAACGGTGATGATTGATCATGGAGTTTCATTACCACCCTTCCTAGTTTTGTTTTGATTATTCGTGGAGGATACTACATTATTTAAGTGTAGGGTGAGAAATTCTCTATTGTTTGTGTAGTGTTATATTGGTATATAGTTACCTTCTTATTTTTTATTTTTAGCTAGATTCTTAATAATAGTTTGCTTTCATAGTTTGTAGAACTAGTAGTGTAGTATTTTAGTAGTAGTTTAATAGCTTAGTTTCAAAAGAGAAAATTAAACTCAAAAATAGGGAAAATTGAAAAAAGAAAATTGGATTATTTCCGTTGATGGATCCCCTAGGCAACTTTTTTGCAGGATTAAAGTCTATACAAAAAAATTGAAAAATAGAAAACACAAAAATATGTCTTTTAGCTTTCTTTAGGTAGTAATAATCCCCATGATTTTTCTTTATGCCTCGGTTCTTTTTCATAGGATGTAATTTGAACCAAATATTTTTTATTTTTAGAGTAGATTAGGAAGTAGGAAATAAAAAGAGAAAGCATGATGAGATTCCTACACACCTTTGACTTGTAGCATATTTAGACTTTGGCATCTGCAGTACCTTTCAATATTTTGAAATTGTTCATTATGCCTTGATGAAATTGGATAGCATCTTTTATGACGCCTATGTCTCGTTTTCTTCATTTGTGTTCACTTTGTGCTTAATGCTTAATATCACTTGACTCTATGAATACTTTCTTCAGTTAGAGAGTCAAAATGAGGCCTTCCTTAGTGAGTCATGTGCCATGTGTGGTGAAAATTTTGTGTAGCCCATTTATTTCCATTATAGTCTAGAACTTTCCCCACATGTGCGTTAAAGTGAAATCCTAGATGCTGCTCGATTTAAAAAAATAATTTAGGCATTCTTTGACCTTATTGTTGATCTTAATTCTTATTGCAAATAAAATTATCCCTAGTTAGCCCGTTTTTACCAATATAGTTTTATTTGGCATCCACATTACAAGCCTACATCCTTTCGTTCTTAATTGACATTGTTTTTTAATCTCATTTACCTCTTAAAGCGCTTAACTTATATGAAGAGCGTTAAAATGAAGTAAGGAGGGGACTTGGGTAGATTTGAGTAGAACGAAAGAAAGAAAGAAAGGTGCACTTGTATCGTAAGAAATACACCACTAGCGAGAATTGTAAAAGAGAAAATGGGTGAAAAAAAATAAGAACGAAAAGAAAAAAAAGAGAAAAAATGTAGAAAGAAAAATAATACATCTTCTCTTTGCTAGTGAGTGTAAATCAAAGTAGTGATTAAAGAAAAAAAGGAATATTTTGGGGGTGATATTGTTTGTAAAATCGAAGTTGGGTTCAAGACATTTACACATAAAGTTTATTAAGTGAAGCATTAAAGTGCTTAGGAGGGCTAGTCACTATTTCAAAATATATCCCACATGTCCCTTAGCACGCATTATAACCAAGAAAATGTCCTAATTTGTTTTAGATTGAGCGAGCTATATTTGTAGAGATTTACATAATCGGCAAGCACGTGGTACCTCTTTCATACATGTGGCTTTTGTGTGCGAGTGAGAGATCCCTCATGAGATTCGAATGTGTGAATTCATTTCACTCTTTGATTTTGTTGTGAGGGCACATGATTTCACGAGGGATGTTAATTCTATTAGACTTCTCTATGACGTTGGGTGTTTAAGTAATGTGTGCATTATTATGTTGAATCAATTTTTGAGTCTAGGATGGTTATGAGCATGTTGTCTTTATTTTAAATATTTTTGAAGTATTGCATAAGTTAAGAAAATTATGTGTTTAATTCATATGCTAGAGTTTAATTTTTTCTCTCAACCTAGTCATAGGTGTAGTGTGCTCTGAATGCGCTTAGAAAAAATTGTTGGTTGACTCTAGGACGGGCAACATTTAATTGTGGGGGTGGTGATATTGGGCTATAATTCCATATTACTTACTTTATATTTTGGTATTTATATAATAAAATGAGAGACATTTGAACTTAATTGAGTTGTTTTATGTGTAGGACTATTGGGACACGAAGAGAATAAAGGTTGCACAAAAGGATTTTGAAAATACAAGAAAAGAACACGAGAGGAAAAATCGGCGCAAGGAAAAATGGAATCTCACCCCAGAACTCGCCTTACCTGGCTCCAGGTGAGATGGAGCTCGCGTTTGTCCGGGACTCGCAAGGTCCAGGGCTTTGCCCCAAAATCATCTCTTCTTTCATCCTTTATCTCGTGTTTATAGCTTTTATGATTCAAATGAATGTTTTGATTGTTCATATGATCATGAGTGGCTAAAATCCTCCTTGTTCTGGGGTTATGGGTGGTTTTTGAGTATTGACATTTGACATTTCACGATATTATTTGATTTAATCATATTGATTTGTCTATTCGATTTTGTGCTCAATTATTTTACTGCATAGCTAACAATAGAATATTATCTATGAATCTTTAATTAAACTCGAAAGTGAGAACTATAGATTGCATAACGGATTGAATAAAGTAAGTTCTTGAATCCGGGTTAAAAATAGATTCGCGATTAGGATAGATATATTCCATTTTCCTTATTTGGTTATTATTGCAGGATGTTGTATACTGTAAAATTAGTTAGTAACAGTTAAACAGATGAGGAGGTAACACGTGAAACTGAAGACAGGTAAGATGTGAACAGCAAGTAGTTGGTAACGGGTACAAGCATGTGACTGATGCTTGGAGAATTCGAAGACAAGGGAATCAATAACAAAGATTTGAAAGGGTGATATCAGATAACATTCAATGAGCAGCTATTGAAGAGAATATCTGCAATTGTAATCAACTTTTATGCAACCATCAATGAAGGTTTCGTTCTCATTCAAGAGGATTTTTATTGGGACATATTGTCTCCCCAAATAGAGCTATGAATAAGAGAATTAGTATCTAATGCAGGACATGAAACATTCTGCACACAAAAGCTAAAATCAACTTTAATTCTATAAGACTGTTCTTTTACTTTGTTCTTAATATTGTTCTTGTTTCTACTACTGGAAAAGCTAAATTCATAGCAAGTTTCATATTTCCTTTAAGTTTATTCTATAATCTTATTTTTGTTCTTATTTCTGGGTCAAAATTAATTCATGTGTTTATAAACCATGTTACATATTCAATTGTACCGTTTTATGGGTACACAGTTTGGCACCCACCGTGGGCATACACAATTGAGTAATTGCTTTTATCCATTCATCTGTTACTAAAAAATTTTGATTCCTTTCATAGCAAAAGAAAAATCAGATATGGAAGCTAATGATGTCAACAATTCCTATAATGTTGGCACACAATGAATGTGAGGATATGTTTAAACGTGATGATTCAACCATCGAAACCCACAATTAAGGGGATGAAACAACTCCAATTCGCGAAGATCAAAATCCTCGACATGTGAGGAGCCCAACTCCTGATAATGGGAATGATGAACACGTTGTTGAAACGGTCAAAATCTTGAGAGAGAAACAAAAGAAAATTATGGATCACCTCTCAAGAAAAAATCAGGTGATGACAGAGTTAAAAGAGGAATTTTCGGGTGCTCAGATTCCTCCCAGCATCCCTGCAAATCACACAACTCCAAGAACCGGTAACGATGCTCCAAGGTAGGAGTTCAGTTTTAACGAGGTAAGAGGTACCAGTAGTGGATCTGGGAATGATAACAATGCAAACGACCCTTTCAAACCAGAGATCATGAGATTCATGAAATAAATAAATGAAAGAATGGAACAAAATGCTGAGGAATTCCATTCTCAAATGGATCAGATCCCGTGAGCACCCACGATTTTAAAGAGATCGGATTCTAGGAAATATACGCAGTCGTCATTCAAACCAGGTGCGGCCCAGAGTTGATCCCGAAAAGATTCAAGGTGCTGGATATTCCGAAGTATGATGGGACTTTAGATTCACAGGAACATATCACGACCTACAATACGGCTGTAGAGGTAAATGACCTGGCCCAGCACGAGATTGAATCTGCCTTATTGAAGAAATTTGGTGAAACCCTGACAAAGGGTGCCTTACCTTCATTTTCTCTTTTACCTGAGCATTCCATTGATCTTTTGAAATGCTCGTAGATTCATTTATTAAAGCTCATGCTGGAGAAATAAAGGTCCAACCGAGGAAGGCAGATATATTCAAAATATCCCAAGGAGAATCCGAACTATTACAAGAGTTTGTGATCCAATTTCAGAAGAAAAGGGTGATGTTACCGGAAATACCGGATGAGGGGGAAGCGGAGACATTTACAAAGAGTCTCAACCCATTGAGTTATGATGCCTCCAGGAAACTGAAGGAAAGCTTGCTAGAATTTCAAGCAACCACATGGGCAGATGTTCACAATCTCTACGAGTCAAAGATCAGGATAGAAGATGATGAACTATGTTTTTCAGTGTCTTCAAAATGAAGGTATCGTGATCAAAATTAGGATAGATGGTAAAGTGAGTATGATGCAGATCTGAGATCCTCTATGAGAAATTTCCATCCTTACAAAAGGGCTAATGGGCGAGGAAATAAAGATTTTCAGTCATCATATAGGTTCAATTCAGATAGAAGGGCGGATCGTGGTCGGAGTAGCAAGTCTTTGAAGGAGAAAGAGGCATCGGGTCCTGAGATTCAACATGTCCCAGGTTATATACAATTTTAATATCATCTTGGTAGAACTAGTGTCGGTTATGAGGAATATTAAAGAAGCTAGGTTCTCGAAACCAATCCGATCGGATCCTAACAAAAGGAACCTAATCTATGGTGTGAGTTCCATGGAAATCACGACCATATGATTGGGGATAACCGACACCTTCGTGAAGAGGTAGTAACATTGTTTAGGAATGGTCAACATAGAGAGTTTTTAAGTTACCGGGCCAAGAGAAACTATGAAAAAAATCAGGATGTCGCATGAAAACCGACTACAGGGTCACCTCAAATGACAATAAACATGATCTTTGGTTGAGACGAAATAGATGGGGCGACATTTTCGGCAGCAAAGAAGATGAAGATATCTATAACTCATGGCAAGAGAATCCGAGAAGTTTTAGAAGATGATATCACCTATACAGAAGAGGACATTGATGGACTTCTTCTACCGCACAATGATGCTCTAGTAATTTCACTTAATATTTTAGATTTCAAAATTAAACATGTGTTGGTTGATCCAGGAAGTTTAGCCAACATCATACAATGGAGAGTTTTAGAGCAAGCAAAGTTAATCAGAAATATAGTTTTGGCACCAAAGCTTCTGGCCGGGTTCAACATAACGGGTGTAACAACCCGGGAAGAAATCTTATTGCCAACACATGTCTAAGGCGTAATGAAGACCACCATGTTCGAAGTGGTAGATGACGATATGAGTTATAATGTGATTGTTGGAAGACTGTGGATACATGAAATGAAGGTTGTACCGTTAACATATCATCAACTATTGAAATATTCCATACTAGAAGAAATAAAAGCAGATCAGATGAGATCAATCGTCTGCAAGCGAGATAAATGCAGTAATCATTTCCATTATCAAGGGAAAAGAAATGATCAAATAGCAATTACAGGAACCAGTGCCTTCTTCCACCTTGGTTGAAGATAATAAAGAAGAGGAGTCATCAGTATTTTATCAGGTACCGAAGTATTATTAGGTACCGTGGGAAATGAATACGACCACATCAACCATAGAAGAGCTCAAGCAAGTGGCCTTTCTCGAGGAGTTCTTAGAAAGAAAATTTCACTTAGGAAGGAGGTTGAGTCCCGAACTCAGGTTAAGAATTATGGATTTTTTAAAATCTAACGTCAATTATTTTGCATGGCCGCATTCAGATATGATAGGTATTCAATTGGAAGTAGCTGTCCACAAGCTGAGTTTGGATCCTAACTTCCCTCCGGTAAGGCAGAAGAAACAACTGATAGCAGAAGTCATAAACAGGTTTGTCAAGGAAGAGGTAACCCAGTTATTAAATATAGGTTCAATTCGGGAGGTGAATTACCCCGATTGACTAGCTATCATAATGGTAGTGCCTAAAAACTATGGTGAATTTAGAATGTTTGTAGATTATAAGGATTTAAATAAGGTATGTCTCACACACTCTTTCTCGTTACCAAACATTGATCAAATGATTGATGCTATGATCAGGCACAAGTTAGTGAGGTTTCTTGATGCATATTCGGGATATAATCAAATTAGAATGTAGCCAGAAGATCAATAAAAGACCTCATTCATAAAAAAAAAATGGCACATATTGATATAATGTGATGCGTTTTAGGATTAAGAATGCCGAAGCCACTTACCAGAGGCTTGTTAACACAATGTTTGAACAACTGATTGGTAAAACAATGGAGGTATACATTGATAATATGTTGGTCATGTCTCTTAATGCAGGTGATCATTTGTCTCATTTACAAGAGACATTTTACATTTTGAGAAAATACAATATGAAGATCAATCTTGAAAAGTACGCTTTCGAAGTTGGTTTCAGAAAGTTCTTGGGGTTCTTGGTCTCTCAAAGAGGAATCGAAGTAAACCCTGATAAAATCAAATCCATCGAGGATATCTCGTTCTAGTTAATAAGTGTGAATGAGGTGTAGAGGTTGACTGGCAGGCTGGCAGCCCCAAGTAGGTTTATCTCGAGGTCCTCGGAGAAATGCCATTATTTCTTTTCGCGTTTGAAAAAGAAGAATGATTTCATGTAGACTCCGGAATGACAGCAAGCATTGAAATACCTAATATAGCACCTGTCTGGCCCTCATTTATTGTAAAAATCAGAGGAAGATAAATAACTATTGATCTATCTGGCGATTTCGGAAGTAGCGCTAAGTGTTGTTCTGGTCTATGAAGAAGAAGGTACGTGATTTACTGTGTATTATGCTAGTAAAATTCTATCACGAGAAGAGACACTTTATCCTCATCATGAGTAATTGGCCCTAACTCTAGTAGTCGCCTCTCAAAATCTTAGGTCCTATTTCCAGTGCCATCCTATGGCTATTGTGACAACCTTTCCCTTGAGGAATGTCCTTCATAAGCTTGAGTTGTCGGTTCATTTGGCTAAATGGGCAGTCAAAGTTGGTAAATTCGACATTGAATACAAGCCTAGAACTACAATCAAGTCACAAGTTTTAGCCAACTCCGTGGCTGACTTTAGTCCGAGATTAATGGTTTTAGCTGCTAATGAAGTAGTGTTGGTATCAGAAACGATATCATATGTTTTAACATTTCTTATGTATGGAGCTTCCAATGTAAAAGGGTTCGGTCTCGGGATAGTATTAATCACTCCTTCGGGAGAAACCCTGAGACAGGACATTAGAACTGTGATATTAACTAACAATGAAGTTGAGTACGAGGCTTTGGTTGGAGGACTTGAACTATCTCACGGACTAGGTCCCAAGGTTATCGAAATAAAGTGCGACTCCTAGATGGTAGTGAACCAAGTACATGGAATTATCGACACCAAGGAGGAGCACTTCAATAATACTTGAACAAGCTTTCCCAGTCATGGAATGGTCAATCATCCACATTCCAAGGGAGGAAAATATGGAGGAAAACACATAGAACAATTTGGGTTCGTCCATGGAAATAGAAAGATCTGATAACCGTGTGGTAGTTCAACTATTGCATCCGATGTTGGATGTGGACGGCTATTGTGAAGTTAACTCAACTAACTTAATTTGGGATTGGAGAAATGAGTTTATAGAAAATCTAAGTCATGGAAATTGCCTAAGGACCCAAAAGCATCCCGGGCACTACGGACTAAAGCAGCTCGCTACTATCTTGTTGACAATCAATTGTGTAGGAGGTCATTCCAAGGACCATTGGCTCGGTGTTTAGGGAAATCGGAGGCTGACTACGTAATGAGGGAAGTTCACAAAAGAGTATTCGGGAACCATTCTGGTGAAGACTCGTTGGTTCTCAAACTAATAAGGGATGGCTACTATTGGCCCCGGATTGAGCAAGACGCAAAGACATTTGTCCAAAATTTTGATAAATGTTAGTGTCATGCACATTTAGTGCATCAACCAATGGAACTTTTGCATTCGATGGTTTCACCACGGCCATTCATGAAATAGGGGATGGACATAGTCAGTCCCTTACCACAAGGATCTGATAAGGTTAAAATTTATTTTGTTTTAACTGACTATTTTACTAAATGGGTTGAAGCAAGTGCCTACCAAATGATCGAAGAAAGAGAAGTGATTGATTTTATATGAGATCATATAGTCTATCGGATTGGAATACCAAAATAAATCACTTGTGATAATGGGCCAAATTGATAGGTTCCAAAGTCACAAAGTTTTTGGAAGGATTGAAGATCAAACGAATCACATCTTCATCATACCACCCAAGTGCTAATGGACAAGCGGAGTCAACGAACAATGTAATAATCTAAAACCTTAAAAAGAAGTTAGAATATGCTAAAGGCAAATGACCAGATGAGCTACCGGGTGTGTTGTGGGCATATTGAACCATGACAAAATCGAGCATGGGTGAAACACCCTTCTCACTTGTATATGGTTTTGAGGCTTTCATTCAAGTGAGGTTATGGAACCAACACTAAGGTATTCTCGAGAAAATGAGGAGGCAAATAATGAAGCGGTACTAGTTAAACTGGACTTCCTTGAAGAGCATCAGAATATGGAATATGTGAGGATTGTGGCACAAAAACAAGGAATGGAAAGGTATTACAACCGCAGATCAAGTTTTCGATATTTAAAAGTTGGGGATTTGTTTTGAGGAAGATAAATCAAAATACTTGGGAAGTTAATGCCGGGAAGCTGGGGCTAACGTGGGAAGAACCTTGCTGGGTTTCACCTATAAGTGATAAAGGTTCATATCAGTTGGAAAATTAAGATGGAGTTAAATTGCCAGGAAATTGGAATGTGATTCACCTCAAAAAATGTTATTGCTAAAGATCCTTGTTGGGACTGAAACTATGTGCTGCATATTTTTCCCTTTGTCCAGTTTTTGTCCCAATTGGATTTCTTGGAAAGGTTTTTAACGAGGCAACAATGTAAAGCATACTACAAAGAAAGGGTCATTGGCCAAAACAAGACTTCCAATGTTCGACTTCTCATACTTAGTATCTGAATGCTGGGAGGAATTATTGCATACTAAGGCACTAAAATGTCACGATGAGCGGGGACTGTTAGAACCACGATCAATGTCTTATCAGGATTTGTGACTGCATGATCATCCACATAGAAATCAGTTGTACAAGTTATCCACATGTATTGGTAGCTTTATTTACTTAAGCAAAAAAATGTTTATCTAAATGTACTTTTAAAGATATATCAAAGTCCTTTTATTTTATCTTATTTCTTGTCCAAATGATAAGTTAATTCATTATTTTTTGTTTGAAAGTTAGTTAAAACTTCAAATGCTTGTGCTGGAATGAGAAGGAGACGTCCTCTTCAAGAGCAACATAAAAGTAAGGGCCCTCTCATATGAAACCCTCATAACCAAAGGGTAGATTCCGGAAGTGTTATATGGCATAGGTTTTCTCGAAGAGGATAGAATCTTCCTAGTCTTGGAGTTTAGCTCGAAATTTCCCAATTTTTGCGTGGAGCTTATCATTTTCACCTTCAACAATGTTGATCCTAGAATCAAGCTATTTGTTGTAGCGCGAAGTTGATTCTACTCCATGACCTTTTTAGTATTTCATCCATTTTGGCTCTCCTCTCCTTGGCAACATTGGCCTTCTCAGTTTTGTAGCGTAAGCTAGCCTCCAGGTTATTGACTTGCTCCATGAAAGCAGACTAGCGCTCGGCAGCAGCAATCACGGTATCATGTAGTTTACCCCTTTTGGCCTTTGCCTCCTTAAGGTTTTCAGGTACTTATGTGGGTTCTTGGCTGTGGGCCATTCTATCTTGCTTGGATTGATGTAGTCGAGCCTCGAGATCATCTATTTGAGAAACTCTTTCTTCCGAAGCAAAGAGGCGCTTGGTAAGCTGACTCTGTTCAGCCGAAAGTTGATCTAGTTCCGTAGTAATTGCATGTTTATCCAAAATCAACCTTTGCAGGCCTTCGAAAACAAGAAGGTTGGTCTGAAAAAATTAAAGCTTAGGTTGTTACTTCAAAATATAGCAAATAATAAGGTATGGAATATGATTAGAATAATACATGTGCCAAGAACTGCATGTAGTTGTGTAACATACACTCTGTAGAAAGAGAGTTCATTTTTCTCCAATATTTTTTCGTGGATAGCGTCTTTAGATAGTTGAAAAGCTCCACCTCCTTTGAAATTACATGTCACTCATTCGAAGCCGTAAGGGTGACTCTTTATTTTCCATTGGTGTTTTGTGTAACGACCCGAACTGATGGGCCGCGACGGGCACCTGGTACCTTACTTAATCGGATACCAACATAACGTATCTTTTCGTATCATACTATCATAGGATAATGATATGGAAAGGTTGTCGTGAGATAACTAGAATAAAGCATGAGGGAATACTCGACATAGGACGACCCAACATGTAATACAAACTTATACATATGACATACGGGGCCTATAAGACCAAAATAATCACTCGTACATTGAACATAGGATGACAAGGCCATATAATCTCTTATATACATGACATATGTCTACAAGCCTCTAAGAGTAGCTAAATACCATAAAGGTCGGGACAGGACCCTGCCATACCAATCAATACATGTCCAAATCATACTGACCAAATAAACAACTCTGGAGCCAATGGAGCGCACCAACATCTTATGCTGAGCGGATAGCCTACTATGAGGACTCTCAACCTGCCTATCATGACCTACGGGCATGAAATGCAGCGTCCCCGGGCAAAAGGGACGTCGGTAAAAATAATGTACCGAGTATGTAAGGCCGGAAAATCAGTAACTAAAAGACATGAGAGAAACATAAAGTAAAAGACTCAACATGTAAGTATGAATAGCTCTGTGAATTATTTAATATTTATAATGTCATGCATATTCATATAAATGTCATACTATGCATAGGTATATGCGTTCATATCATCATCAAGCCTCTGAGGGCATCTCATCATATCATCTCGACCACTATGGGCAAAATCATCAACGTATACCAGCAGATCAGATGGTGGTGTGTATATAATGCCATAACCTTTTCCCATATCCCATATACATATAATATACGTGTATATAATGTCGTCTGGTCATGGGTCAATGTACATGTATACATGAATGAAATGCATTAGAAATACGTTAATAAGATTTCTCAGAATGTCATAAGATCAATATGTCTTTGATTAATATCATGAAATAAACTTTATCAACTTATGTATTTTCTGAGACCCATGAATAGAAGATATAATAATAATTTACATGGGGAATCAAGAACATAGGCATCCCTAGTACTTCTATGAATAGAGTCATTTATGAAAGTTGTGTGTTTGTTTGTTTTGTTTGTATCGTATGAATCATGCCAAAAAGAAATAAGGGATAACCTTAACATACCTGACCCGATTCTCTTAACATTCCCTCTAACCCATGTCTTTTGCTAAAAACATGTAACAGCGAGGAAGTAGGGAAAAATTCGTATGATATTCTTGAGAAAGATTATACCGTGCTCTCTTACACGACGAGGCCATAAGACTTACTGTCTTTCATTGCAAACCAGTGAAGGGCTCCCTTGTAAAACATCTTGGAACAAGGATACCAGCACAAATTTGGCAACTGTTGATCAACGTGATCTAGGTCTCTCCAAGAATCAATAATCATATCATAAACCTCAACTCTCCAGTATCTAACATTAAAATCATTGAAAGGAGGATCTCCAATAACTTGTGAAATCCTTACAACCTTGTAGTCATTCCCAAACGCTACACCTTTAATATCATGATAGTAAGGGTTCATATGTAGGTCTTGTTGAGACTTCCCATTTTGTTACTAGCAAGCTTATCATCTTACCTTAATGTCTTTATCAAAGTGGGTGTGGACCCCACTTAGGTGACTACTTAGCCACAAAATTTCCCTAGATATTCCACCTAATTACCTAAAATCAAAAGTCATCAATATCTTTTGAGTCTTTTCAAACTTGTTGCCACGTGGGAGTGATGTGCCCACCTAATAATTATCCATAATTTCCTAATTACATTGTTAATCTCCCATTAAATTAATAATTAACCAATTATTCACATAATTAAGAATTATCTCAAATTACTTAAAATACTAATCACTTTTAACACACTTTCTACACCTTACTATCATGGTCATGTGATACCTTGTATGGCACTAGTCCATAAATACGGGGTATCTGTAATGTCCCGACCGGTCGTTCCGGGAGATTAGCCCCGTTTCCATCATTTCTACTTTATCATATGTTGTTTTGCCTATTTATATTGTGTTGGGTCGGTTGGTTCGGGTTCGAAGTGGTCGTGGTGAGAATTGAGACACTTAGTCTCTTAAATTAGCTTAATAGTTAAAAAAGTCAACTGGGAGTTGACTTATTGGTAAACAACCTCGGAATGCAGATTTTATGGCTCAGATAGCTTCGTTAGGTGATTTGGGACTTAGGAGTGTGTTCAGAATGAAGTTTTGATGTCCGATGTAGAATTAGGCTTGAATTGGTGAAAGTTAGTTTTTGGCGATTTCCGGTCGGCAGTGGAAAATAGGCTATCGGGGTCGGAATGGGATTCCAGAAGTTGGAGCAAGTTCGTAATTTCATTTTGGATATGTGTGCAAAATTTCAGGTCAATCAGATGTGTTTTGGTTGGTTTCGGCGTTATTGGCGAAATTTAGAAGTTTCAAAGTTCATAGGCTTGAATTTGATGTAATTTTGGTGTTTTCGTGTTGTTTTTGGTGTTTCGAAGGCTCAACTAAATTTGAATGATGTTATCGGGTGTGTTGGTAGTATTGGTTGAGGTCCCGGGGGCCTCAGGTGTATTTCGGATGCTCAAACGGGCACTTTTTGGCCTTAAGAAGTCTGCTATTTTCTGGTGTTTTAGCAGCAGTGATTTCTTCACTGTGATCGCGTAGAGTAAAAAACTGGGTCAGGAAATTTGTTCTATGTGATCGCGTGGTATGGACTGCGATCGCATAGGTTGGTCAGGTGAAGCAGTGCGATCGTGTGGGCTTTTGGTGCGATTGCATAGAGGTTCTGAGGCGCGTGTGTGAGATGCAAATTTGTTCTATGCGATCACGTGTGTTGGTATGCGATCGCATACCAACACACGCGATCGCATAGAACAAATTTCCATCTCACACACGCGCCTCAGAATAGGGTGGTTTGGGTTGTGCATCACGATCGCATGGGTTGAGTCGCGATCGCACTGAAAGGATTATAAGGGCTGGACAGAATGTTTTAAAGGCCTTATTTGCGAGATTGGCTCATTTTTCCTCCATTATTGAACGAGTTGAGAGCTATTTGAGAGGGTTTGAAGAAGAAATCAAAGGGGATCACTTGGAGGTAAGTTTTCCAACTTCATAACTCGTTTATATATCATTTTTTAAGTAATTAAACCGGAAAATTGTTGAAATTAAACCCAAAATTTGGGGAGGTTAAGTGCATGGAATTGGAATTTTCTTTTGAGGAAGTGAGTGGGCAATTATGGTCCGAATTTAGTGTTCTTGGTATGTATATAATTGTGGGAGGACGAGGATTCTAGTGATGTAAATTTTATCGAATTCGAAGACGTGGGTCTGGGGGCCGGGTTTGAGCCAAATTCGGAATTTTTGGTCTAATTTGATAATTTTCATGTGGAATTCATTCCTTTAGCATATATTGATGGTATAAATCTGATTTTGACTATATTTGGAGCAATCTGAGGTCGATCAGAGGGCAAGAGCATCGCAAATTAGTATTCGGGTCGGTTTGAGGTAAGGAATGACTATAAATCTTGTCATGAGGGTATGAAACCCCGTACGTAGCATTTCTCACTATTTTCGGAGTGGCGCACATGCTGGATGACGAGTATGTAGCGTGCACTTATTGAGGATTCGGACTTGGTCCTTCTCATGGAAACTAATGAGTTGTGTATTTACTTTTACATCATATGTTAAATCGTGTTTTCAGACTATTGTTATATTTGGGCTCTAAGCCATGTTTGGGGACTTGTGCCGACCTGTTTAGACCCCTTGGGGGATTATACTAGTATCCTCGCTGTGTTGACTTATGATTTACACTCAGTCATATTATGTTTAACTGATTTCGAAACTCAACTTTATTTACACTATTTTTGAGATATAAAATGATGTTTTGGGTTGAGTACCCTATTTTACTGATATCCCGAGTGGCTTTTGAGTGTTTCTGATTGAGTAAGGCCGAGGGCCTAATTTCGAGGATATGATATGCCACAAGATGGCTTGATATTAGCACTGGGGCTGTAGGAGCCCCTCCGGAGTCTGTACACACCCCTAGTAAGCGCAGGTACCTACTAAGTGCGAGTGTCGAGTGACGAGTGATTGGGAGGCATGAGTGATTGTGAGGTTGCCCGAGGGCTGATTATGAGTGACTGTGAGGTTGCCCGAGGGGCTGATTATGAGTGACTGTGAGGTATCCCAAGGGGCTGACTCTGAGTGATGTTACGCCCGAGAGGTAGTTTCCGATACATGTTTTTCCCAAGAGGCTACTTATGATTCATTTTATTTTTACACTAAACTTCTTGGACAATTTTCTGAAATTGTTGGAAATTACACTTTTCAAAGGAGTTTTACTGAAATTGGCTTTTTAAGCGTGATGATTTAATGTATTCACTGTTGGAAAGAAAGACTGTACTTATTGTAAAATGATGATTTGACTTTATGTGTTTATTACTGCTCAGACCTGATTTATTTTCATTATTACTGAGTTGCGTACTCACATTACTTCATGCACCTTGTGTGCAGATCCAGGTGCTAGGGCATAGTGAACTATGTATTTGTTCAAGAGACTTCTCGGAGATTTTGCGAGGTAGTTGCACGCGTCTGCAACCCTGATCTCTCCTGCTTACTATTATAGAGTTTATTTTCCAGAGTTGTATATTTCTGCAGATGCTCATGACAAGTGACTCCGGGATCTCGGGGTTGTGTTTTATATTCGGTGATGCTTTATCTGTTTTAAAATGATTAAACGAAACCTTCATGGGTTATCAGTTTAGTAATTTTATAAATGAAAGATTAGTTACGTTTGAGTGTGGATTTGGCTGGCCTAGTTCCACGATAGGCGCCATCACGACTAGTTTAGATTTGGGGTCGTGACAAGCTGGTATCAGAGCGCTAGGTTACATAGGACTCACCATTCATAAGCAGGTTTAATAGAGTCTTGCGGATCGGTACAGAGACGTTTTTACTTATCTTCGAGAGGCTGCGGAACCCTTAGGAACAATCTCATTTTCTTGAATTCTATCGTGCCATTTTGTTGATTCTGGAAATCTAAACTTCTGTTATTTCCTTCTCTCACAAATGGTAAGGACTCGCGCTACTGATCAGGATGATCAGCCACCATGTAGACTAGTGAGAGGTCGAGGCCGTGGCAGAGGTAGGGGCCAGCCCGTGCAGCAGCCAGGATAGTGCCAGTTGATCCCCCTACTGTTCAGGGTCAAATTCCCACCACAGATACTCCAGCGGGGCAGGCTCAAGCACCGGCGGTGCCTATTGTTATTCCAGATCTTCAGGAGACCTTGGCTCAGATCTTGACTGTATGTACCACCCTTGCTTAGGCAGTTGCCGCTACATCTCAGGCCGGGGGAGGCAATCATACTCCAGTTGCCCGGACACCTGAGTAGGATACTCAGGGCTATCAGATATAGGGGTGGTTCCAGCCTAGCCGGTTGCTCCAGTTTGGGACTTCGTGGTTCTGGCTATGCCAGAGGACGAGCAGCGTAGATTGGAGAGATTTAGCAGACTACAGCCTCCGATATTCAGTGGTGCTGAGGGAGAGGATGCCCAGGGTTTTCTGGATAAGTGTTAGAGAATGCTGCGTAATGCTGGGATTTTGGAGACCAGTGGGGTCTCATTTGCTACATTTCAGTTTTCTGGTGCTTCTTTCACTTGGTGGGAGTCTTTTGAGAGGCGTAGGCCTGTTGGTTCAGCACCCCTCACCTGGCAGCAGTTCTCCACTATCTTCTTGGAGAAGTTTGTACCTCAGTCTCACAGGGAGGAGCAACGCAGGCTTTTTGAGCAGTTGCGCCAGGGGGAGCTATCAGTGATGCAATATGAGATACGGTTCTTGGAGTTGGCTCGTCATGCTACCAAATTGATCCCTACTGATAGGGATAGGGTTAGGAGTTTTGTGGATGGCCTCACTTATCAGCTCCGCATTTTCATGACCCGGGAGAGAGTATCAGATGCTACATTCGAGCAGGTTGTTGATATTGCTCGAGATATTGATCGGTTCACCACCTGGAGCGGGAGGAGAGGGAGACCAAGAGGCCTCATGGATCGGGCAGTTCTAGTGGTGCTCCTTCTAGGGGGCAGTTCAGCATGGTAGAGGTCGTTCATTCAAGCCTCCTCAGTCAGTCCGCCCAGCTTATAGTGGTGCATTTTCGGGGCATGGTCTCCGCGGTTCTCAGCTAGGCTGTTCTTCATTCGGTGCCCTCCCAGCTCAGAGTGCAGCTCGAGCACCACCAGTTCAGATTTCTTCTATGCATGAGTCTTCTAGTGGTATTCTTGGGCCAAGGTTTTCTATCAGTCATCATCTGCAGCTCCAGGGAGTTGCTTCGAGTGAGGCAAGTTTGGGCACAATGTGGAGGCAGTGTTCATGTTATCCTGGTGGTTCTTCTCAGCAGAGGGGCCAGCCCTCGACTTTAGCTCCAGTTACTTCACCACCCGCCCAGGAAGCTAGGGGGGTAGTCAGTCAGCTAGAGGCCGCCCTAGAGGGGGAGGTCGAGCAGGTGGAGGTAAGGCCCGTATGTATGCATTTCCAGCCAGGCCAGATGCTATGGCCTCCGATGCAGTGATTGCGGGTATTGTCTTAGTCTGTTGCCGAGGTGCTTTGGCTTTATTTGACCCTAGTTCTACATATTCCTATGTTTCTTCATATTTTTCCATTTTCTGGATATGCCCCGTGAGTCTTTAGTTACCTCTGTTCATGTGTCAACTCCGGTGAGTGATACTGTTGTTGTGGATTGTGTGTATCGGTCGTGTGCGTTATTTATTGTGGGTCTGGAGACCCGAGTGGACCTACTGTTACTTAGCATGGTCGATTCTGATGTGATATTGGGCATGGATTGGTTATCTCTGTGTCATGCTGTTCTTGATTGTCATGCTAAGACCGTGACCTTAGCTATGTCGGGATGTCCCAGGGTTGAGTGGAGAGGTTCTTTTGAGTATATGCCTAGCAGGGTGATTTCCTACCTGAAGGCTCAGTGCATGGTTGAGAAGGGGTGTTTATCTTATCTGGATTTTGTGAGGGATGTTAGTGGTGAGACTTCCGCTATTGATTCGGTTCCTGTGGTCCGTGACTTTCCGGACGTGTTTCCTGTAGACTTGTCGGGCATGCCGCCTGACAGGGACATTGATTTTGGTATTGACTGGTGCCAGTCACCCCGCCTATTTCTATTCCACCTTATCGTATGGAACCAGCAGAGCTCAAAGAATTAAAGGAGAAGCTTCAGGAACTCCTAGATAAGGGGTTCATTTGGCCTAGTGTGTCACCATGGGGTGCACCAGTGTTGTTTGTAAAGAAGAATAATGGTTCTATGCGTATGTGTATTGATTATCGGTAGCTGAACAGAGTTACGGTGAAGAACCGGTATCCCTTGCCTCGTATAGATGACTTTTTTTATCAGTTGCAGGGTGCCAGGGTATTTTCCAAAATTGACTTGCTTTTCAGTTATCAACAGTTGAAGATTCGGGGTCCAGACATCCCAGAGACTGCTTTCAGGACTAGATATGGTCATTATGAGTTCCTGGTTATGTCATTTGGGCTGACTAATGCCCCAGCAGCCTTTATGCACACAGTGTATTCCGGCCTTATCTGGACTCTTTCATCATCGTGTTTATTGATGATATCTTGGTGTATTCTCGATCTCGGGAGGATGATGAGAAGAATTTGAGAGTTGTGCTTCAAACCTTGAGGGAGAAGAGATTGTATGCAAAAATTTTGAAGTGTGAGTTCTGGCTAGATTCAGTAGCGTTCTTGGGGCACAAGGTGTCCAGTGAGGGTATTCAGGCTGACCCAAAGAAGATAGAGGCAGTGCAGAGTTGGCCTAGACCGTCATCAGCTACTGAGATTCGCAGTTTCCTTGGTTTGGCAGGGTACTATCGCCATTTCATCAAGGGATTTTCATCTATTGCAGCACCTATGACCAGACTGACCCAGAAGCGTGCTCAGTTCAGATGGACTGAGGAGTGTGAGGAAAGCTTTCAGAAGCTCAAGTCAGCTTTGACTACAACTCCGGTATTGATTTTGCCTACGTGTTCAGGATCTTATACAATTTACTGTGATGCCTCAAGAGTTGTCCTTGGAGCGGTTTTGATGCAGGATGGCAGGGTGATTGCCTACGCGTCCAGATAGTTGAGGGTGCACGAGAAGAATTATCCAGTGCACGATCTTGAGCTAGCATCTATTGTTCATACCTTGAAGATTTTGCGTCATTATTTGTATAGAGTGCATTGTGAGATTTTCACTGATCACCATAGTTTGCAGCATCTGCTTAAGCAGAAGGATCTGAATTTGCATCAGAGGAGGTGGTTGGAGCTTCTCAAGGACTAGGATCTCACTAGTTTATATCATCCGGGGAAGGACAATGCAGTGGCCGATGCCCTGAGTCGCAGAGCAGAGAGTTTGGGGAGTCTAGCCTACCTTCCAGTAGCATAGCATCCATTAGCACTTGATGTTCAGGCTTTAGCGAGTCAGTTGGTGAGATTGGATCTATCAGCGCCTCCGCGGGTATTGGCTTGTGTAGCCTCCAGGTCTTCTCTTTATGATCAAATTAGAGCACGCCAGTATGATGATCCACATTTGCTTGTTCTTCAGGACAGGGTTCGTCACGGTGATGCCAGGGATGTGGTTATTGGTGATGAGATGCAGGGCCAAATTTTCATGCCCAATGTAGATGTGCTTCGAGATTTGATTCTAGATGAGGCCCATAGTTCGCGATATTCCATCCATCCGGGTGCCGCGAAGATGTATCAGGATCTGTGATAGCATTATTGGTGGAGGCGGATGAAGAAAGATATTTGTAAAGACCAGTAAAATTTCTATGCCTAAAATAATGCCCGAATAGGTCCCTGTGCTGTTATAACTGTAGAAATTCTTAAAACGTCCTATTTTGAGTAAAAAGTATCCCAGAACTTTAAAGATTAAAATTTCCAGAAATTGTGTGTTATGCGACGCACTATGCGATCGCATAACAGGTATGCGGACTGCGAAGTGGTCGCATACCTTGATAGTAGCCTGTCCAAATTGAGGACGACTATGCGGCCCGGAATGCGATAGAATTTTGGGTATGCGGACCGCATAGTTGTCGCATTCTTTCCCCATGGTTTTTCATTGTGCGTTGTGCGACTCACTATGCAATTTCATAACAGGTATGCGGACCACATAGTGGTCGCATACCTGGGCAGTGCGGTTCCCATTTTGGCCCAGTTGAAGGCCAACTATGCGGCCAGGAATGCGGACCGCATAGCAGGAATGCGATCGCATTCCTGACCGCATTTCTGTGTTGAGATTCCTATTTTCTAAATTTTAAACCCGACCCCCTATTTTACAAAACACCCCTTCCCTTCATTTTTAACAAATTTCTAACCAAAACTAGAGAGAGAAGAAAAGAGTTCTTGAGAGAGAAGGTTTCAACATCATCTGAAAATAAAAGAGGTAAGTCTTCACCCTATTTCCCCAATTTCCCAGATTTTGTGTAAGAATCATGGGTTGGGTCTTGAAAATAAAAAGTGTAATAGGCCATGCATGTGGGACTAAGTTGTAGTATGTGATATTAAAGAACCAATTTGGGTAGTTCATGTTAAAATTTGGGTGAGGGAAGAAGAAATTGCCATTTTTAAACCGTGTAGTCTACTTCACATGTTAGGTGTTTGATGAAATTCCTAAGAGAGTTACTCCATGGGTAATCTTCCTAACTATTAATCGATTTTCGCTATCTCGCAATAGATTATTATTACTAGAGGTGTTGGTGTATGGTATAACTTAAGGAAAGCTCTTTCAAGTATGTATGGCTAACTTTAATCTTCATAGAGTCACCTTGTTGGTGTCCAAACATTCGGTATGAGTTTCTTGCTGAGTATATGTGAATTGATTGCCCGGTTTTGTTAAGGTGTGAGATTGCATTCTCTGATTTGTCTTAGTCAATTATCGTGATAATTGAGATTGTGAAAGGTGACTTCTATGTGATTACTTTAACATGTGCAAGGTTCGTTAAATGCTTGAGTATGTTGGTATGAAAGAATGATGACAAACCCAAATGTGTAAATGTATCTAAGTGATAAGGGCTATGTAACAAGTGATGAAGGGTAATTGTGAATTGATCTAATTGAACTAAATGACCATGGAAATATCGTATATGACTCATTGTCGGCAAGGTTTATTGTGGCTTAACTTCATATGGATTGTTGTTTGTAATAAATTTATATTCCTTATGATGAATACTTTTGTGGTAGAATTAATGGATGATAAATACTATTGTGAACACATGATTGGTTGGGTGTTATGAAATTGTACCCTTGATGATATGAAGTCATGTGATTGAATTGTGGGTTGTTATTGTTTTTTATGAAATGTGATGGTCTGGTGGGATCGGGTTGCACGCTGCAACACGAAGTAATAAGGGTGGAGAGGTAATTAGGGTAAAGTGTAATATTGTACGGTGGGATCGGGTTGCACGCCGCAACACGAAGTAATAAGGGTGGAGAGGCAACAGTGGTGGAGTGTAAAATGTAAGGTGGGATCAGGTTGCACGCCGCAACAAGAAATGCAAGGTGGGATCGGGTTGCACGCTGCAACAGAATGTAATAAAGATGAAATGTGATTGTGTTGAAATTAGAATTTGTAAGTCTCTCAAATGTACTTGTTGCTATATCATGGTGCACTACGTGTTGGTTCTTTTAACTTCTTTCTATCTGTGCATCTCTTGATTTTACTTTGAGTAAAGTTTGCTCATACATGCTAGTACCATTCCACAGTCCTAACGTCCCTTTTGCCAGGGGCGCTACATCTTTTATATGGATGTAGGTGGGTCCATAGCATGTAGTTGAGTTTGCCGTTAGTGGTGCCTCCTCCTCATCTTTCAGCAAGTACTGGTGAGCCCCACTTCCTCTCAGGGTCGTGTGTAATTCATGCCATCTCTTATGAGTCTATTATGTATTGTAAGGTATAGCCGGGGCCTTGTTGCCGAAAAAGTATTGTATAAATTCCTAGTATTCATAGAGACTCCGTAGACATGATGTGGGTGTATATATGTATTTTGGGTAGTCACTGTACGTATTCGGAAATCGTGGTCCGTATTGGAAAGTTATGTATGTATTGTGTATGCTTTGGGAATCAAATTGTTGAAATGCTAAAAGAGAAATGAACTTAAGTTTGTAAATCCACGCTTAAATCCTAAGTTGTTATTTCATATGGAATATGGTGCATTGTATATACGGGGGAAACGCGTTGGGTAGGAAAGGCAACCCAGTTCCACTTGACCGGGTTCACCTGGTTAGATGCCGGTCTCGTCCCTCGATTTTGGGGCGTGACAAACTTGGTATCAGAGCCTAAGTTTTTAAAAGTGTCCTAGGATGTCTTGGAGCCGTGTCTAGTAGAGCCCTTTTTATCAGTGTTTTGTCGACCACATCTATAATTAGGGGGCCGCATGGACATTTAGGAAAGTACCCTTTTATTGCTATTTTATATCATGTGATGTGTTGGAATGTGAGGTTGTCTATCCCTAACTCGTGCATTTTTCTTATTTTCAGTAAATGGCACCCAAGAAGAAAGATCGACTCGGCCTAGAGGCCTATGCCACCCAGGACTGGCCGTGAATCCTTTATCTGATGGTGCGGGTGAGAATGATTCGCTGACCCTGAATCGGCCTGACTCTTCCATCCCAGGCCAGGATATTCCTATTTCTGCTCTATCGGAGGGTGCTACAGTCCCTCCCGCTGATGTTCCTGATCCTTCTTCAGTCCCAGCTTCTGGTCTCGGTATTTCTGATGGGGACCTCAGGGGAGCTATTCAGATGTTAACCCAGTTAGTGGCCTCTCAGGCTCAAAAATCGCATGCTGCCCCTCCAGAGTTCACAAGCACCGACCCAGGTGCTGATCCTCGGGAGTTTATTGATGAGATGTGCAAGACCCTCCGAGTTATGACGGCTACAGAGACCGAGGGGGTTGAGTTGGCTTCCTATTAGTTAAAGGGAGAAGCGTATTCGTGGTTTGAGATGTGGGAGAGTTCCCATGGGGAGGGGAGCTCTCCGGCAAAGTGGGATGAGTTTGTTGATGCCTTGATGGATCATGTCTTGCCTGTCGAGACTATGGAAGCCCGTGCTGCGGAGTTCGAGGTCCTTAAGCAGGGCTACATGAGTGTGTGGGAATATCATATGGAGTTTGTTCGCTTGTCCAAACATGTTGTTCATATGATTCCGACTATGGAGGCTAGAGTTCATCGATTTGTTCAGGGACTTGGTCCCTTGGTTATTAATGAAGCTGCTACAGCTACCTTGCATTTGGATATGAATTATGGGAAAATAGTGGGATTCTCCCAGGCTCGAAAATTGAAAATAAGGATGGAGAGAGAGAGAGAGCAGTAGAAGGGCCTGGTCAGCGGGCAATCCTGGGAGCTCAGTGTGAGGTGTAAGACCGGCCCTTGGGAGAGGGTCATCAGGGCCATCTTAGTCATATGCTCAGTCCTCACCAAGTGCACCGCCATCAGGGCACAGTTATCAGCAGTGAGGTCATTTTAGACCCGGTTCAGATAGCAGGAGGATCCATCAGTCGGGTCGTTCCGGTGGGAGGTTCCAGCAGCAGTGGAGGGTCCCATGCCCTAAGTGTGGGAGATTTCATACTGAGCCTTGTTACTTTGGTATTCCGGTATGCTATAGATGTGGTGAGAGAGGCCATATCCAGCAAGATTGACGCACACCCAGTTAGGGCGTCGCTAGGGGTACTGCTCAGCCATCCAGCTCTTCAGCCGCTACATCTTCGGCACGCCCTCTAGCTCCAGCAAGGCACGGTACAGTTAGGGGTGGATCAGGGGGTCGAGGGGGACCCAGTCAGTTCTATGCTTTGAGTGGTCGCCAGAATACAGAGGCTTCCCCAGATGTGGTCATAGGTATTCTGACTGTTCAGTCACATGATGTTTATGTTCTTATTGATCCCGGGTCTTCTTTGTCATATGTTACTCCCTTTATTGCTTTAAGTTTTGGGATAGAACCCGAACAACTTCACGAGTCATTCTCTGTGTCGGCTTCGGTTAGCGATTCTATTACGGCCGTGCGAGTCTATAGAAATTGTATTTTCACGGTGCGTGGTCGGGATACCACGGCCGATCTTATTGAGTTAGGAATGGTAGATTTGGATGTAATTATGGGGATGGATTGTCTCTATTCGTTCTTTGCTAAACTCGACTGCCGAACCAGAATTATGAGACTCGAGTTTCCTAATGAATCAGTTATCAAGTGGGAGGGGAATAATGTTGCGCCAAAAGGTATATTCATTTCCTACCTTAAGGCCTCAAAGATGATTAGGAAAGGGTGCATCTATCATTTGGTTTGGGTTGCGGACGCCACCTCAGAGGTGCTTGCCCCTGAGTCCGTGCCGGTTGTGAACGAGTTTCTTAAAGTGTTTTCGGACGAGCTTCCTGGAATTCCACCAGATAGAGAGATAGATTTCGGGATTGATGTATTGCCAGATATGTAGCCAATATCTATTCCACCTTATAGGATGGTGCCAGCAGAATTAAGGGAGTTGAAAGAACAATTGAAAGATCTATTAGAAAAAGGTTTCATTCGGCCAAGTGTGTCTCCTTGGGGCACACCGGTTCTTTTTGTCAGAAAGAAAGACGGATCGCTTCGGATGTGTATTGATTATCGGCAGCTCAACAAGGTCACCATCAAGAATAAGTATCCATTGCCTCGGATAGATGATTTTTTCGACCAATTGCAAGGTGCGAAGTTCTTCTCAAATATTGATTTGCGGTCCGAGTATCATCAGTTAAAAATTAGGGAGCAGGATATTCCTAAAACCGCCTTTAGGACTCGATATGGGCACTTTGAATTTCTGGTAATGTCTTTTGGGCTAACCAATTCCCCAGCAGCATTTATGGACCTTATGAATCGGGTTTTCAAACCGTTTCTCGTCTCCTTTGTGATTTTATTCATTGACGATATTCTTGTTTATTCGCAGGTCAGGAGGATCATGTTAATCACCTCAGGGCAGTTCTGCAGACTCTTCATCAACACCAATTGTATGCAAAGTTTTCAAAATGTGAGTTTTGGCTTGAATCAGTCACCTTTTTGGGCCATGTTATTTCCAGGGAAGGGATTCGGGTTGATCCCCAAAAGATTGCAGCGCTAAAGGATTGGCCTAGGCCAACGATCCCGACAGAGATTCACAGTTTCTTGTGTCTAGCTGGGTATTATCGGAGGTTCGTGGAGGGATTATCTACTCTCACCTCCCCATTGACTAAGATGACGCAGAAAGTAGTTAAGTTTAAGTGATCTGATGCATGTGAAAAGAGTTTTCAGGAATTAAAGTCGAGATTGACTTCGACACCAGTGTTGACCTCGCTAGAAGGTTCAGAGGGATTTGTGGTTTATTGTGATGCTTCGAGGGTTGGTTTGGGGTGTGTGTTGATGCAATGTGGTAAAGTCATAGCGTATGCTTCAAGGCAGCTCAAGAATCACAAGAAAAATTATCCGACGCATGATTTGGAGCTCGCGGCGGTTGTGTTTTCATTAAAAATCCGGCGGCATTATCTTTATGGGGTCCATGTGGACATGTTCACAGACCACAAGAGTCTTCAGTATTTATTCAAGCAGAAGGAGTTGAACTTAAGGCAGCGGAGGTGGTTAGAATTTCTCAAGGAATATGATATGAATATTTTGTACCACCCAGGGAAGGCGAATGTGGTAGCTGACGCTCTTAGTCGGAAATACATGGGTAGCTTGGCACATTTGGAAGACGGACAGAGGCTTTTGGCTCGGGAAGTTCATCAGTTGGCTAGTCTAGGGGTCTATCTTTCGACCTCAGACGAAGGTGATGTCGTTGTGGGTAATGGAGCAGAATCTTCGCTTGTAGCTGAAGTCAAGGGAAAGCAATTCAGTGATCCGACTTTGGCACAATTGAGGGAAGCAATTTTGAATCACAAGACTTCAACATTCTCACTCTGCAATGATGACGATGTCCTGCTATGTCAAGAGAGGTTATGTGTTCCAGATGTGGATGATCTCCGGGAAAGGGTGATGGCAGAGGCTCATAATTCCAGGTGTTCCATACACCCAGGTTTTACGAAAATGTATCACGATCTCAAGGAAATTTATTGGTGGAATGGTATGAAGAGGGGTGTGGCGAACTTTGTGGCTAAGTGTTCAAATTGTCAGCAAGTGAAGGCCAAGCATCAGAGGCCCGGAGGATTGACGCGGCTTATGGAAATACCAATGTGGAAATGGGAGATGATCAATATGGACTTTGTGGTGGGGTTACCTCACACTCCACGTAGGTTCGACTCGATTTGGGTAATAGTGGATCGATTCACGAAGTCGGTGCATTTCTTGCCAGTCAAGTCCACCGATATTGCAGAACAGTACGCTCAGTTGTATATCAAAGAAATAGTCAGGCTCCATGGCACTCCAATATCTATTATCTCAGATCGAGGGGCCCAATTCACAGCTAACTTTTGGAAGAAATTTCAGCAAGGTTTGGGTACTCAGGCAAATCTCAGCACAGCATTCCATCCACAAACTGATGGGCAGCCAGATCGGACTATTCAGACGCTTGAAGATATGTTGCGGGCTTGTGTATTAGATTTCAAGGGTAGCTGGGATGATCACTTGCTGCTTATATAATTTTCTTATAATAACAGTTTCCATGCTAGTATGCAGATGGCCCCATTTGAGGCATTGTACGGAAGGAGATGTAGATCTCCGATCGGATGGTTTGAGGTTGGTGAGGCCGAAATGTTAGGACCAGACCTTGTGCACCAAGATATGTAAAAAGTTAGAGTCATTCAGGACAGGATGAAACTGCTCAGAGTCGTCAGAAATCCTATGCGGACGTTCGTCGTAGAGAATTGGAATTCCAAGTAGATGATTGGGTATTCTTGAAGGTGTCTCCCATGAAGGGAGTAATGCGGTTTGGGAAGAAAGGGAAATTGATCCCAAGGTATGTCGGGCCATATAGGATTGCTCAAAGGATAGGACAGGTGGCTCATAGGCTGGAATTGCCCCCTGAGATGTCATCAGTGCACCCGGTGTTCCATGTGTCTATGTTGAAGAAAGTGGTTAGAGATCCATCAGCCATCGTGCCAATTGAGACTACTGAAGTTAATGAAGAATTATCGTATGAGTTCCGGTTTCTATTCTTTATAGACAAGTCCGTAGATTGAGGAACAAAGAAATTGCTTCAGTTAAAGTGTTGTGGCGAAGTCAGCACATTGAGGAAGCCACGTGCGAAGCGGAAAATAAAATGAAAGAATAATATCCCCATTTGTTTGAATAAGTCTAGTAGTGGTCGTGTGAACTGTCATCTCTAAGCAAATTATATGTTATGTTCAGTTTTGTGCAAAAGCACCCCATTTTCCCCTAATTGCTCTACTATTGTAACTTCTCAAGTTGTACCATAATTGTGTATGTTATGATTATCTGAGTAATGTGCAACCCCTTGGAATAAATGAAATTATGTGAAACGCATGTGATGGTTAGATGATTAATTGAAGTGTAGATTAGTAATGGTTAATCAAAGAGTAGATTGGTAATGTTTAATTGAAGGGCATATGGCATGTTGAAGTAATTGAATTATATGGACTTGTCGAGGTGACCAAATTATGCGCAAGGACATGAAATAACTAGTTATGTGTTGAATTGGTTAAGAACATGTGTTTCGGGGGCTCTCTGGCAGGTAGATAGGTCTAATTACATAGGAAAGTCTGGCAAAATTTTCAGAAAATATCCGAGTTAGTAAAAAAATTAGGGGTTGGCATATTGTGTTTTCAAAACCAAATGATTTCCCGATCCTCATTCGAGGACGAATGATTTTAAGTGGGGGAGGATGTAAAGACCCGTAAAATTTCTATGTCTAAAATAATGCCCGAATAGGTCCCTGTGTTGTAACTGTAGAAATTCTTAAAATGGTTCTATATGAGTAAATAGTATCCCAGAACTTGAAAGATTAAATTTTCCAGGAATTGCGCGTTATGAGACGCACTATACGATCGCATAACAGGTATGCGGACCGCATAGTGTTCGCAAACCTGGACAGTAGCCTGTCCAAATTGAGGACAACTATGCGGCTCGGAATGCGATCGATTTTTGGGTGTGCGGACAGCATAATTGTCGCATTCTTGCCCCATGGTTTTTTCATTGCGTGTTATGCGACGCACTATGCAATCGCATAACAGGTATGCGGACCGCATAGTGGTCGCATACCTAGGCAGTGTGGTTCCCATTTTGGCCCAGTTGAAGGCCAACTATGCGGCCAGGAATGCGGACCGCATAGCAGGAATGCGATCGCATTCCTGACCGCATTTCTGTGTCGGGATTCCTATTTTCTAAATTTTAGACCCGACCCCCTGTTTTATAAAACACCCCTTCCCTTCATTTTTAACAAATTTATGACCAAAAATAGAGAGAGAAGAAAAGAGTTCTTGAGAGATAGGTTTTAACATCATCTGAATTGGTTTTCCAAAATCACTCAAGCCCAGAAATTATCAAGTTATTGTCATCTTCTTCACTCAAAGAGGTAATTCTTCACCATATTTCTCCAATTTCCCATATTTTGTGTAAGAATCACAGGTTGGGTCTTGAAAATAAAAAGTGTAATAGGCCATGCATGTGGGACTAAGTTGTAGTATGTGATATTAAAGAACCAATTTGGGTAGTTCATGTTAAAATTTGGGTGAGGGAAGAAGAAATTGCCATTTTAAAACCTTGTAGTCTACTTCACATGTTAGGTGTTTGATTAAATTCCTAAGAGAGTTACTCCATGGGTAATCTTCCTAACTATTAATCGATTTCCGCCATCTTGTTATAGATTGTTATTGC
Source organism: Nicotiana knightiana (assembly GCA_005239525.1). NCBI lineage: Eukaryota > Viridiplantae > Streptophyta > Magnoliopsida > Solanales > Solanaceae > Nicotiana > Nicotiana knightiana. The sequence goes on from ML424497.1 coordinate 132,251, forward strand.
TAGAGGTGTTGGTGTATGGTATAACTTAAGGAAAAGCTCTTTGAGGTATGTATGGATAACTTTAATCTTCGTAGAGTCAACTTGTTGGTGTCCAAACATTCGGTATGAGTTTCTTGCTGAGTATATGTGAATTGATTGCCCGGTTTTGTTGAGGTGAGAGATTGCATTCTCTGATTTGTCTTAGTCAATTATCGTGATAATTGAGATTGTGAAAGGTGACTTCTATGTGATTACTTTAACATGTGCAAGGTTCGTTAAATGCTTGAGTATGTTGGTACGAAAGATGATGACAAACCCAAATGTGTAAATGTATCTAAGTGATAAGGGCTATGTAACAAGTGATAAAGGGGAATTGTGAATTGATCTAATTGAACTAAATGACCATGGAAATATCGTATATTACTCATTGTCGGCAAGGTTTATTGTGGCTTAACTTCATATGGATTGTTGGTTGTAATGAATTTATATTCTTGATGATGAATACTTTTGTGGTAGAATTAATGGATGATAAAGACTAATGCGAACACACGATTGTTTGGGTGTTATGAAATTGTACTCCTGATGATATAAAGCCATGTGATAGAGTTGTGGGCTGTTATTGTTTGCTATGAAATGTGATATTCTGGTGGGGTCGGGTTTCACGCCGCAACACGAAGTAATAAGGATGGAGAGGTAATAAGGATGAAGTGTAATATTGTACGGTGGGATCGGATTGCACGCCGTAGCACGAAGTAATAAGGGTGGAGAGGTAACAAGGGTGGAGTGTAAAATGTAAGATGGGATCGGGTTGCACGCCGCAACAAGAAATGTAAGGTGGGATCGGGTTGCACGCCGCAACAGAATGTAATAAAGCTGATATTTGATTGTGTTGAAATTAGAATTTGTAAGGCTCTCAATTGTACTTGTTGCTATATCATTGTGCACTACGTGTTGGTTCCTTTAACTGCTTTCATTCTAAGCATCTCTTTATTTTACTTTGAGTAAAGTTTGCTCATACATGCTAGTACTATTCCACAGTACTAACGTCCTTTTTGCCGGGGGTGATACATCTTTTATATGGATGTAGGTGGGTACATAGCAGGTAGCTCAGTTCGCCGTTAGTGGTGCCTCCTCATCTTTCAGCAAGTACTAGTGAGCACCACTTCCTCCCGAGGCCGTGTGTAATTCATGCCATCTCTTATGAGTCTATTATGTATTGTAAGGTATAGCCATGGCCTTGTTGCCGGCAAAGTATTGTATAAATTCCTATTATTCGTAGAGGCTCCGTAGACATGATGTGCGTGTATATATGTATTTTGGGTAGTCACTGTACGTATTCGAAAATCGTGGTCCGTATTGGAAAGTTATGTATGTATTGTGTATGCTTTGGGAATCAAATTGTTGAAATGCTAAAAGAGAAATGACTTAAGTTGGTAAATCCACGCTTAAATCCTAAGTTGTTATTTCATATGGAATATGGTGCATTGTACATACGGGGGAAACACATTGGGTAGGAAGGGCAATCCAGGTCCGCTTGACCGGGTTCACCCGGTTAGGTGCCGGTCTCGTCCCTCGATTTTGGGGCGTAACAATATTGTTGAATTTGTGTCTCGGTATCTCAACTGTCAGCAGGTCAATTATGAGCACGAGAGACCAGGTGGGCTGATTCAGTGATTTGATATTCCAGAGTGGAAGTGGGAGCGTATCACCATGGACTTCGTAGTTGGGCTCCCACAAATTTCGAGGAGGTTTGATGCTATATGGGTTATTGTGGATCGGCTGACCAAGTCCGCGCACTTCATTCCTGTTGGTACTACTTATTCTTCAGAGCGGTTAGCTGAGATTTACATCAGGGAGATTGTCAGTTTGCACGAGGTTCCAGTTTCTATCATTTCTGACAGAGGTACTCAGTTCACATCTCAGTTTTGGAGCCGTAAAGAGAGAGTTGGGTACTCAGATCGAGTTTATTTCATCCTCAGGTGAAGCAGTATGATCGCTTGGGCTTTTTATGTCACACCCCAAAATCGAGGAATGAGACCGGCTCCCAACCGGATGATCCCGGTCAAGCGGACCTAGATTGCCTTTCCCGCCCAACGCGTTACCCCGTGTTAACGATATACATTATTCCACATGAATTAGCAATTTAGAGTTTAAGCATGAATCTACTATTTGAGTTCATTTAATCCTTTATCATTTCAACATTTTATAATCACAAAACATACAATAATTTCGATTCGGACCACGAGTACTAGTAAACACAATTACTACCCACAATACATATATGTACAACCCACATCAAGTCTACGGAGCCTCTAAGAGTACTGAGGGTTTACACAATACTTGCCGGCAACAAGGCCCCGGCTATACCTTAAAAGACATAACATATACAAATGAGATGATATAGACTACACACGGCCCCGAGAGGAAGTGGGGCTCACCGGATCTGCTAGAGGTATGAAGGGGAAAACACCATTATCGGCGGTCTAAGCTACCTGTCGTGGAACCACCTACATCCATATAAAAGATGTAGCGCCCCTGGCAAAAGGGACGTTAGTACTGTTGAATAGTACTAGTATGTATGAAAAAAGTTTATTCCAAGTAGAATCAAATAGTACACAATTGGAAGACAGTCAGGGTAACCACACAAGTACCACATAGATATACAGAAAGTTACAAATGAATATTCCACGGTTACTCATTTCAATTATTCATTTATTGCGGCGCGCAACCCGATCCCACCGTACATTCACATTTCACCCTTATTACATCTCCACCCTTATTACTTCGTGTTGCAGCGCGCAACCCGATCCCACCGTACATTCACATTTCACCCTTACTACCTCTCTACCCTTATTAATTCGTGTTGCGGCGCGCAACCCGATCCCACCGTACAGTTCATATTTGATAGCAACAATAACCAACAATTATATCACAGGGATCTTCATCATCAAGAACATAAGTTAATATCAACCAACAACTATATGAAGTCAAGGCACAATAATCCTTACCAAACAGTAATTCACATATGGTGTTGCCATCATTATTTAACTTAATTAAATCAATCCACAGTTTCTTTTCATCATTTGCCACACTCGTCCATTATCAATTAGATACCTTCCCACTTGGAGTACGTTAACATTCATTCATTTAGTAGCACATACTGCCATATTGACATATTCGAACATTTAACGAACCTTACACATGATAGGATAAGCACAAAAAATCACCCTTCACAATCGCAATTAGCATGGTAATCGATTAAGAAAATTAGAGAATTAAATCTTACACCTCGACACAGTAGGACAATCAATTCACATATGCTCAAGCAAGAATTTCATATCGTGTTCTCGGACACCAACAAGTTGACTCTATAAAGATTAAAGTTAGCCATACATAACTTGAATCGGAATTCCCCTTTAATTTTCTACCACAATTCAACGGACCTTCTAGCACCTTCAATCTAGTTCACAATGTGGCATAATTGAACTTAAAATTAGGAATAATGAACATGTCTTGAACTCACTTGAGCATTCTATCAAACACTAAGTGTTCCTTTAGATTAAATGGCCTCTTTTTAGTGAAAGATTACTCTAACCCATTTTATTTTACTAGATTATGACTAGTTGGTTATATGCATGCAAGACTCCTACCCACATCTTCATGAACTTACCTAACCATGTTTCATTTTAACAAAATCTGGATATTAAGGTTCATGCGATAGAAGCTTACCTTTTGTAGTGAAGAAAATGGTGTCCTACTTGATCAATTCCAGGCCCGAGTAGTGATGGAGGAACAAATTTGATGAAGTTGAAACTCTCTCTCTCTATAACCCACTCTCTCATCTCTCTAATTTATCATGAAATAAGCTTAAAATGAAAGGGGTAAGTGTTTTAATGAACTGGGGGTCGGGTATGAAATCAGAATTTTAACAGTGGTCAGGGATGCGATCGCATTCCTGCTATGCGGTCCGCATTCCTGTCACATAAATGGCCCTCAAATTGGCCAAATAGAAAAGCAGACTGCCCAGGTATGCGACCACTATGCGGTCCGCGTACCTATTATGCGATCGTATAGTGCGTCACATAACTCCCTCTGCAAAAATTAAGGTGCAAGAATGCGACAACTATGCGGCCCGCATTCGTGAAATGCGATCGCATTCTAGGCCGCATAACTGTCCTCAAAATGGACTGCAAACTGTCCAAGTATGCGACCACTATGCGGTCCGCATACCTGATCTGCAATGGCATAGTGGACCGCAGACCTGCACAAATCTGGAAAATTATATCTTTTAAGTCCCGGGGTACTTTTTACTCAAAAAGGGTCTGTTTGAAGAATTTCTACAGTTATAACAACACGGGGACCTTTTTGGGCATTATTTTTAGCCATAAAATTTTACGGGTCTTTACATTGTCCTGCACTTAGAATCATTCGTCCTCTAATGAGGATCGGGAAATCATTTAGTTAAGATTACACAAAACATGCCAACCTCCAAATTTTTACTAACTCTGATATTTCCTGAAAATTTTTCCAGAGTTTCCTTTGTAATTAGGCCTATCTACCTGTCAGAGAGCCCCTGAAACACATTTTAACCAATTCCACACATTTTTAGTTACTCTATCAACTTGCACGTAATCCGGTCATTTCAACAAGCTACATATAATTCAATTACTTCCACAAGCCTCACATAGTTCGGTTAACTCCACAAACTTGCATATCATTTAACTATCACATGAATTGCACATAATTTACCTTACTACAAGGAGTTGTACATTACCCAAATAATTACAACATACACAAATATGGCACCACTTGAGAAGTTACAATAGTAGGGCAATTAGGGGGAAAATGGGGTGCCTTTGCACAAAATTTGACACAACATATAACTGCTTAGGGATGACAATTTTCAAACCATTACCGGACTTATTCAAACAAATGGGGATATTTCTCTTTCATTTCATTTTCCGCTTCCCATGAGGATTCCTCGACTTGTTGAATTCGCCATAACACTTTAACAGAAGCAATCTCTGTGTTCCTCAATCTATGGACCTGCCTATCAAGAATAGCGACCGGAACCTCTTCATATGACAATCCTTCATTAATTTCAACTGTCTCAACCGGCACAATGGCAGATGGATCCCCAATCACCTTCTTCAACATGGACACATGAAACACCGGGTGTACTAATGACATCTCAGGGGGCAATTCTAGCCTATAAGCCACCTGTCCTATCCTTTGACCAATCCTATATGGCCCGACATACCTTGGGCTCAATTTCCCTTTCTTTCCAAACTGTATCACTCCTTTCATGGGAGACACCTTCAAGAATACCCAGTCATCTACTTGAAACTCCAAATCTATTCGACGAACGTCTGTATAGGATTTCTGATGACTCTGAGCAATCTTCATTCTCTCCTGAATGACTTTAACTTTATCCATAGCTTGGTGCACAAGATCCGGTCCTAGCAGTCCCGCCTCGCCAAGCTCGAACCATCCAATCAGAGACCTACACCTTCTTCCGTACAATGCCTCAAATGGGGTCATCTGAATACTAGCATGGAAACTGTTATTATAAGCAAATTCTATAAACGGCAAGTGATCATCCCAGCTACCCTTGAAATCTAAAACACAGGCTCTTAACATTTCTTTAAGCGTCTGAATGGTCCGCTATGCGTGACCTTCCGTTTGTGGGTGGAAAGCAGTGCTGAGATTTACCTGCATCCCCAAACCTTGCTGAAATTTCTTCCAAAAGTTAGCTATGAACTGGGCCCCTCGATCCGAGATAATAGATACTGGAGTGCCATGGAGTCTTACTATTTCCTTGATATACAACTGAGAGTACTGTTCTACAGTATCGGTGGACTTGACTTACAAGAAGTGAGCTGATTTCATGAGTCGATCCACTATCACCCAAACTGAGTCGAACTTGCGCTGAGTGCGGGGTAACCCTACCAAAAAGTCCATATTTATCATCTCCCATTTCCACATTGGTATTTCCATGAGTTGCGTCAACCCACCGGGCCTCTGATGCTTGGTCTTCGCTTGCTGACAATTCGGACACCTATCCACAAAGTCCGCCACACCCATCTTCATACCATTCCACCAACAAATCTCTTTGAGATCATGATACATCTTCGTAGAACCTGGGTGTACTGAATACCTGGAATTGTGAGCCTCTGCCATTACCCTTTTCCCAAAGATCATCGACGTCCGGAACACATAGCCTCCCTTGGCACCGCAAAACACTATCATCATTGTCGAACAAAAATGTTGAGGTCTTGTGATTCAGGATTGCCTCTCTCAATTGTATCAATGTTGGATCTCTGAATTGCTTTTTCTTGACTTCCGTTACAAGTGAAGATTCTGCTCCATTACACACCACAACATCTCCTTCGTCTGAGGTCTAAAGACAGACCCCCATACTAGCCAACTGATAAACCTCCCGAGCCAAAGACCTCTGATCTGCTTCCAAATGAGCCAAGCTACCCATGGACTTCCGACTAAGGGTGTCGGCCACCAAATTCACCTTCCCAGGATGGTACAAAATATTCATCTCATAATCCTTGAGCAATTCCAACCATCTTCGCTGCCTAAAGTTTAACTCATTCTTCTTGAACAAGTATTGAAGACTTTTGTGGTCTGTGAACACGCCCACATGGACCCCATAAGGATAATGCCGCCAGATCTTCAATGCAAACACAACCACCACGAGCTCCAAATCATGCGTCGGGTAATTCTTTTCGTGATTCTTGAGTTGCCTAGAAGCATACGCTATAACCTTCCCGCACTACATCAACAAACACACCAAACCAACCCTTGAAGCATCATAATAAACCACAAATCCCTCTGTACCCTCTGGCAAGATCAACACCGGCGCCGAAGTCAATCTCAATTTCAATTCCTGAAAACTCTTTCCGCAAGCATCGGACCACTGAAACTTAACCGCTTTCTGTGTCAGCTTAGTCAATGGGGAGGCGAGGTAGAGAATCCCTCCACGAACCTCCAATAATATCCAGCCAAACCCAAGAAACTGTGAATCTGTTGGGGTCATCGGTCTAGGACAATCCTTTACTGCTGCGATCTTTTGGGGATCAACCTGAATCCTTCCCTGGAAACAACATGGCCCAAAAAGGTTACCAATTCTGGCCAAAAATCATATTTTTAAAACTTCACATACAACTGGTGCTGATGAAGAGTCTCCAGAACTGCTCTGAGGTGAGTAGCATGATCTTCCTGATTTTGTGAATAAACAAGGATATCGTCAATGAAGACAATCACAAAGGAGTTAAGAAACGGTTTGAAAACCCAATTCATAAGATCCATAAAAGCTGCTGGGGCGTTGATTAGCCCAAAATACATTACTAGAAATTCGAAGTGCCCATATTGAGTCCTGAAGGTAGTCTTAGGAATATCCTACTCCCTGATCTTTAACTGGTGATACCCGGACCGCAAATCAATCTTTGAGAAGAACCTAGCACCTTACAACTAGTCGAACAAAATCGTATATCCGAGGAAATTGATATTTGTTTTTGATAGTGACCTTGTTGAGCTGCCGATAATGAATACACATCCGAAGTGATCCGTCTTTCTTTCTGACAAAAAGAACCGGTGCGCCCCAAGGCGACACACTTGGCCGTATGAAACCCTTTTCTAATAGATCTTTCAATTGCTCTTTTAACTCTCTCAATTCTACCGGCGCCATTCGGTAAGGTGGAATAGATATTGTCTGCATATCCGGCAATACATCAATCCCAAAATCGATCTCTCTATCTGGTGGAATCCCAGGAAGCTCTTCCGAATATACTTCAAGAAATTCGTTCACTACAGGCACAGATTCGGAAGCAGGCCCCTCTGAAGTGGTGTCCGCAACCCGGACCAAATGGTAGATGCACCCTTTTCTTATCATCTTTGAGGCCTTAAGGTAAGAAATAAGCCTACCTCTTGGCAACAAATTATTCCCCTCCCACTCGATAACTAGTTCATTAGGACACTCAAGCCTCATAATCCTAGTTCGGCAGTCGAGTTTAGCAAAGCACGAATAGAGCTAATACATGCCCATAATTACATCAAAATCTACCATTTCTAACTCAATAAGATCGGTCGTGGTATCCCGACACGCACCGTGACAACACAATTCCTGTAGACTTGCACGGCCATAATAGAATCACCAACCGGAGTCGACACAGAGAACGACACGTGAAGTTATTCGGGTTCTATCCCAAAACTTGAAGCAATAAATGGAGTAACATATGACAAAGAAGACTCGGGATCAATAAGAGCATAAACATCATGTGACTAAACAGTCAGAATACCTTGACAACATCTGGGGAAGCCTCCGCACTCTGGCGACCACTCAAAGAATAGAACCGACTGGGTCCCCCTCGACCCCGTGCTCCACCCCTAGCTGTACTGCACCCTGCTGGAGCTGGAGGGCGTGCTGAAGATGTAGCGGCTGAAGAGCTGGATGGCTGAGCAGTGCCCCTACCCGCTCCCTGACTAGGTGCGTGGCAGTCTCGCTGGATATGGACTCTCTCTCCGCATCTATAGCACACTGGTATATCCAAGTAACAAGGCTCGGAATGAAACCACCCATATTTGGGGCATGGGGCCCTCCGCTACTGCTGGAACCTTCCACCTGAACAACCTGACTAATGGAATCTCTTGCTATCTGAACCTGGTCCAAAATGACCTCCCTGCTGATAACTGTGCCCTGATGGCGGGGCACTGGCTGAGGACTAAGCATAGGACTGGGATGGCCCTGATGAACCTCTCCCAAGGGCTGATCTCCCACCTGTAATAGAACTCCCAGGGTTGCCCGCTGACCAGGCCCTACCACCACTCTCTCTCTCCATCCTTATCTTCAACTTCCGTGCCTCTGTGGCCTGGGCGAATCCCACGATCTTCCCATAATTCATATTCAAATGAAGGAAGCTGTAGAAGCTTCATTAATAACCAAGGTACCAAGGCCCTGAACAAACCGTCGAACTTTGGCCTCCATAGTCGGCATCATGTGGATGGCATATTTGGACAGGTGCACGAACTCCATGTGGTACTCTCACACACTCATGTTGCCCTGCTTAAGGACCTCAAACTCCGCAGCACGGTCTGCCATAGTCTCGGCAGGAAAGAAATGATCCATGAAGGCATCAACAAACTCATCCCACTTCGTCGGAGGGCTCCCCTCCCCACGGGAACCCTCCCACATCTCAAACCACGAATACGCCGCTCCCTTTAACCGATAGGAAGACAACTCAACCCCCTCTGTCTCTGTAGCCTTCATAACCCGGAGAGTCTTGTACATTTCATCTATAATGTCCTGAGGATCTGCCTCTGGGTCGGTACCTGTGAACTCTGGAGGGGCTAACCGCAGAAACTGGTTGACTCTGGAACCTGAAGAATCCCCTTGCTCGCCAGAGGACGCAGGGGAAACAGTTGATCTTTAGGCCTGGGAGGCCACTAGCTGGGTCAATGATGCGAGACTAAATTGCATAGTTTAACATGTGATATACCTTACATTTGATGCGCATTAATGATAAAAATACACGTGTTATGTGATTAATGAAGTTTATTTTATGTGTAGGTGAATTGGAGATGGAAACGGAGCTAAAGGGATGAAAATACGTTGAAAATACGCAAAAGGAGACGCCCGGGCGATAGCCGGGCGTTTTCCCCCTAAAGCCTGGCACCCCCTGGCGTTAGGGGGGTGTTTTCCCCATAAGGCCAGGTACCCCCTGGCGTTAGGAGGCGTTAGGGCCCTAACGCCAGGCCTGCCCTGGCTTTAGGGGGCGTTAGAGCCCAAACGCCCG
>ML424498.1:2327-13641 GCA_005239525.1 Nicotiana knightiana
GTCTCTATCAATCATGAACACTCTATCTACCATAAATCTCTCTCAAGTAATTATGATAATTTACTAGACGCACTCTCTCAAGTTACGCTAGCTAGATTGCAATACAGTTCACTTTAGATTGCACCCGAGGTATCGTTATCTCTAATCCAACCTCTAAACCCTCGGTTATGACTTTCGTCTATACTCCGGGGGTGGTGTTGTTCAAACAACTACCTAAATATGGACTCTCTCAAGTAGATACATAATAAATAGGCACAGCTAATTGAGGGCCCTTTCAATCAACTACAACAAGAACGTAGTTGAACAAATAGAGAATAATCAACCAAAATATATTAATATCGCAATAAATTCATCCCCAACGGGTTCTACCAAAACCCTAGTAAATAAGTTAGCTAGACATGTTCATAAGAATCAAACTCAAAATAAATTGCATAATTGAATTGCATAGTAATGAATAAAAGATGTAGAAATCAATGTTTTGTCACTTCAATGGTTTCTTCTCTTCTCAAATCCTTCGTCTGCCTTCCAATCCTTGTTAAGTTGTGTTTTAGGAGTCTATTTATATGTTTAGGACAACCCCTAAACGTGTAGGAGACTTCTATTCCAACCGGGAAACACTCAAACTTGTCAAAACTCGGAATTTACCGAAACAGGGGCCTGGCGTTTGGGCCTTAACGCCTGGATAACGCCAGGCTAGGGCTGGCGTTTAGACTCCAACGCCTGGCTAACACCAGGCTAGGGCTGGCGTTTGGACTCTAACGCCTGGCTAAGGCCAGGAATGGGCTGGCGTTTGGACTCTAACGTCTGGCTAACGCCAGGTGCACTCCTCCTCGCCTCCTGAGCATATTTTCGATGTATTTGCGTTCATTTAGCTCGATTTCCATCTCCAATTCACCTACACATGAAATAGACTCTATTATGCACATAAAAAGGAGACGCCAGGGCCTGCGGATGCCTGCAGGACTACCTTGGGTCTCCCGAATGAATGTCTGCAACCGACCTCTCGATCAGCCACAATCAGCTCCAAAATATGCATAGAAAGTGCAGAGTGAAGTATCAGTACAACCGACCCTATGTACTGGTAAGTGTCGAGCCTAACCTCGACGAGGTAGTGACGAGGCTACGACTTGGCTTTTATAACATAACTTGCACACAGTTTATAAAAAAGCAAAAGGAAGTACGAAACAAAATGAAACAGTAACTTGCAGTAAATAAATACGGAACCCAGCTATCTTGCCAGTACTCGGGTATAACCTAATCCTTGGAAAAGTCGCAGTGCCACAGAATAAAGTCATAATAGAGGTAGAATACATAAACAACAAAATGATGTGGTGCGCATCCCGATCCCATCATATAATCAGTAACACTGTGGACATTCACCCTCATTACTCTTGTTGTGGCGTGCAACCTGATCCCACATGTCCACCCTTATTACTCCTCAATATATCTCCCTTATTCCTCTTGTTGTAGCCTGCAACCCGATCCCACCTGTCCACCCTTATTACTCCTTGTTATAGTGTGCAACCCGATCCCACCAGACAATCACATTTCACCCTTATTCCTCCTCAATAAGTCACCCTTATTACTCGTGTTGTGGCGTGCAACCTGATTCCACCATATCAGTACCAATCACATAACTAGAACAGGTATTTCACAATTTAGTTCACGATTCTCCAAAATATTCAAACCTCAACCAAAGCTAACAGAAATCAATACAATTATGAAACTTCACCAATTAATACTACACAGCGCGACCAACCGAAATATACTATGAAACACCGACCAACCAGCTTGAACCAATAATGTAACACAATGAAACTACGGAACAACTAATACTTTTAATAAAGATATAACATCTAGCAAGAAGAAATTAGACATAGAAGCATCAATAAGCATGAAACAGTTAAGACAGGAAGATAATAAATTGGAAACAGGGAGGGAAACAGACTAAACAATTAATTTGGAGGCTCATAGGTACTCGTCACCACACCTATACGCCACGCACATGGAATTTCACATACCAATCAAGTCGGTGATCCCTAATCCCTCAAGTCAAAGTTAGACCAAACACTTACTTCAATTTCGCAAGCCACTCACTGCTCAAGTACAACTTTCCCTTTAATATTCACCTCCATCCCACTCGTATATAATCATAATTAGTTTAATATCATCAATTATTGCTAAAGGAATCAACTTTATTTCATAATTACTGATTTCCCAGATTTTCCCAAAAAAAGTCAAAATCCGACCCTGAGCCCGCTTGGTCCAAACTCGAGGTTCAGACCAAAATCCGTTTACCCATTCACCCCTGAGCCCGAATATGCAATTAGTTCCGGAATCCGACCCCAAATCGAGGTCTAAATCCCCAATTTTGTAAAATTCCCAATTCCCCCAAAATTCCTAATTTCTACTCTTAAAGAACAAGATTAAAGACTAGGAATTTATTAAATGATGATGGAAATCGAAGAAAATAAGTTAAAATGTGCAAACCTATGATTGGGTGTCGAAATCCCTCTTCAAGAATCGCCCTAGGTTAAGTTCTAATTAAGGAGTTGTGAAATTTTTGAAAAATCTCGTGCTGGTTCTGTTTTATTACACAAGCGTCAGACCTTCATCGCGTTCGCGAGGGGTCTGGCATGTTCTCGAAGCACGGATCTAGTAGCCTTCGCGTTTGCGAGATACTCTCCACGTTCACGAAGGCTTATTCCCACCAGCCTCCGCATTCGCGAGCCTTGTGCCGCGTTCGCGTAGAGTATGATCCCCTCCCCCAGGTCCCAATACTTCGCGTTCGTGGTAACCTGGCCGCGTTCGCGAAGGGTAATGCCCCCAATGCTCCACGTTCGCGACCAGCCCTTCTCGTTCGTGTAGAAGAAAAAATCTCCCCCAGACAAGTTTACTCTTCACGTTCGCGTGAGAAGCTTCGCGAATGCGAAGAAGGAAACCAGAAAGTGCTGAAACTGCAGAAAAATCAGAATTTCCTAAGTCCAAAACATCCCGAAGCCAATCTGAAACTCACCCGAGCCCTCGAGGCTCCAAACCAAACATGCACACAAGTCTAACAACATCATACGGACTTGCTCGTGCGATCAAATCGCCAAAATAACACCTAGAACTACGAATTTAGCACCAAAACTCATGAATTCCTCAAGAACATTTCAAAATTACTATCTTCTCAACCGGACGTCCGAATCACGTCATATAAACTCCGTTTCTCACCAAATTTTACAGACATGGTCTACATATTATAATGGACCTGTACTGGGCTCGGAAACCAAAATACGGGTCTGATACCATCACAAATCAAGCATAAATCACATACTATAAAACCATAAATTTTCTGGAATTCAATTTTAGTCAAAAATTCATTTCTCGGGATATGGACCTCGGAATTCGATTTCGGACATGCGCCCAAGTCCCATATTTTCCTACAGACCCTCTAGGACCATCAGAACATGGGTCCGGATTTGTTTACTCAAAACATTGACCAAAGTCAACTAAAAATCATTTGTAAATCCCAAAAATCATTATTTCATATATTTTCACATAATGGCTTTTCGGATTCACGCCCAGACTGCATACGGAAATCGAGGTGAATGAAAATAAGGCTTTTAACGCTAACGAGCTCGGAATAGAGTCTTAATTCATAAGATGACCCTTTGGGTCATCACAATTATCAAAAGTTATCTTCCTTCGGGAGATGGAACATAACTGTATGAACATGCAATAACCACATTAAATTTTGATAGTCTAACCTCTTTAATATATTTGCTACTTTAGGTGCAAATCGAGGTATGCATGTAATATAGAGAAATTTTCTCTAACTTATCTTTATTGTAACCATAACAATCATAAATTATCACTTCTGGTGGTTATAAGCATATACCACTTCTGGTGGTTAACAAAACTTTAGTTACAATGAGATATAAAAAATATAACCACTTCTAGTGGTTGTATAATTCATGCAAACTCTGCTGGAGTTTAAGTCGATCAAACAATGTTATCCACTTTGTAATCCTTTATTAAGATAAGTTGGATGAAAATAAATACCAAAATAGGTATTGTATACGTAGCACATAGCCAAGAAAGTGATGATAAAGATATTAAACCAAATATAAGCAAACGGCTCAAATTACTTTACACAAATTTGGCCACTCCAGATGTCACGATCCAAAATCCATAATAGGTCATGATGCACCTAACGTCGCCGTTAGGCAAGCCCCCAAGTGAAACTACAATTTAATTTAAAACAGAAGTTCCTTGTTAGAAGAATAAGATAAGTAAGAACTCATGCAACCGTACGTACTCTTTGCTCAACAAAAATACCATTGTGATAAGTACGTTTACTGAAATGACAGAAATAATAAGTACAACAGTACGTATGTGCTAAATGCCCCCAAAACCCGGTGCCACAAGTACATGGGAAATCTAGAGAATATACAAACTAATAAAACTATTGTAGACAGAAATGATAACTAGGTAGAGGGAAACTCCGGTGCTGCGGATCGTAGTAAGGCGAGCAACTCACCATTAATTCTCGTAGAAGATCGGCTACGCGCTCGCGTGACCACTATGGTACCTGTCTTAGAACCTACACACCAGTACGAGAGTGTAGCGTGAGTACGGAAAATAACGCGCCCAGTAAGTATCTAGTCTAACCTCGAAGAAGTAGTGACGAGGGATCAACTTGACACTTACTAGAGGTCAAGTAATAATGGAATACATAAAGTAGACATGGTGAGTACACAAAAAGTAGCAACGAAGCAAATAAAAGTAACTATGGTAATCCACACATGAGTCTATATCAAATCTCTAAACATGTCATAATATTCCTTGAAGGCGCTAACTCATTATTTACCAAACCAAATCTAGTTTCACATTATTAAGCACGAAATTGCCGAGGCGAACAACCCCGTCCTATAGGAATAGTGATACTCAGTACTGCCGAGGCGAACAACCCGATTCCATAAAAGTAGTGTTACCAACCTGCCGAGGCGAATGACCCGATCCCATAAGAGTAGATAAATTTACCCCGCTCGCGGAAACACATGCCAGACGAGAAGACACAGATCCATCATTTATCAAATACTTCCCAATTATGCTAAAGTAAGAGACTATGTCGATGTCTTCAATTAAAGTCAGCAATCTCAATCAAGATAATTAATACACAGGATAGGAATAAAATAGCACAATTAAAGGCATGATGTGAATCTACGTCTACCCAGACATGTCATAAATATAGCTACGTACAGACTCTCGTCACCTCGTTCATACATAACTCTCCACAATAATTTGCACACAACAATTAATATATCTAAGGGGATAAGTTCCCTCTTACAAGGTTTGGTAATAGACTTACCTCGGTTTCAAGTCCTCAATCCGGCTCTTCAACCTCACTAGAACTCCTCAAACGACGTTGATGACTCCGAAACTAACAAAAAGTCGTATAAACAATTAAATATATGATCAAAAGTTCATAATCTAACTATTAGAGTAATTACCCAATCCAGTTTGGAAGATTCCTTAAATTTACCCCCGGGCCCACGTGCTCGGATTCCGGAAATTTTCAATTATAAATGTTACCCATGACCTTCCGTACTCAAATATATAATTTATTCCAACTTCCACAACCAAATCCAAGATCAAATCTAAATTTTATTTAAACCTTAGGTTTTTCACAAAATCCCACAAGTTTCACTAATTTCCTATGTTTAATCTACCTATATTCACGTATTTAACTTTAAAATGGGTGGAGCTAATCCCCCATAAAAGTGCTCTTAAAATCGCCCAAGACAAAGAGAAAGTATGTGAAATAATGCGCTAAGTCCCGAAATAAATGCACCTCTGCCCATCAATTTATAATATTGTGGACCAATAGCTGTTTTTGCGCCTTGCACCTGCGGAAAATCCTTCGCATGCGCGGCTTTAAGTCAAGCTAACAGTCTCTGCTTCTGCTGTCCAAAAGGCAAACTCGCGCTTTCACATCTGCAGGCCACAAGCGCTTCTTCACACACGCACCTGCGGACCAAGTCCGCACCTACGCCCCGAGACCATCTTGGCCAATTCCGAATCTACGGCCTATCCTCCGCATCTGCGACCTCGCAGGTGGGAAATATTCCTCGCACATGCGCTCTCAGGCCACCTCCACAAGTCTCGCACCTGCGATGACCCCACCGCACCTACGTGACCATACGTGCAGTTACTCCCTTCACAGGTGCGATGACACCAGACTTTAGCATCAACAAAAATTCTCCAAGTCCAAGTTCCAATCCGTTTTCAATCCAAATCTCACTCGAGGTCCCCAGGACCTCAACCAAATATACCAAACTAGTCCTAAAATACAATATGAACTTGGTGAAGGCCTCAAATCACATCAAATAACATCAAAACCATAAATCGCACCCCAATTCAAGCCTAATGAAACTAAGGAATTTCCAACTACTATAATCGATGCCGAAACCCTCTCAACTCTCCAAACTTCAATTTTTCCAACTTTTACCAATTCAAGCCAAAATAATCAACGGACCTCCAAATCAATATCTGGACACACTCCTAAGTCCAAAGTCACTATACAGAGCTATCAGAACTATCAAAACTCCATTCCAGAGTCATTTACACATAAGTCAACATCTGATCAACTCTTTAAACTTAGGTTTCCAACCTTGGGACAAGTGTCCCAATTCATTCCAAAACATCATCAGAACCAAACCAACCACCCCGATAAGACACATAACAACGATTGAGCACAGAATGAGCAATAAATGGGGAAACAAAGTTATAATACTCAAAACAACCGGCTGGATCGTTACATTACCCCATCTTAAACAAATGTTCCTCCTCGAACAGGTCTATCTGCTTTGCATCTATCGCTGGGTCTCCCAAGTAGCCTCGTTGACTGGCTGACCCCTATACTGTACCTTCATTGAATCTATATTCTTTTACCATAACTTTCGAAATTGCCGATGCAATGGCCACCGGCTCCACATCATAAGGCAAATCCCCATCTAATTGACCTGTGCTGAAGTCCAAAACGTGAGACAGATCGCCGTAATACTTCCGGAGCATGGAAACATAAAACACTGGATGAACACCCGATAGACTAGGCGACAAGGCAAGCTTGTAAGCCACCTCTCCAAGCCTATGAATCACCTCAAAAGGGCCGATATACAAAGGGATCAACTTGCCTTTTTTATCGAACCTCATAACACCCTTCATGGGTGTAACTCTGAGCAATACCTTCTCGCCCACCATAAATGATGATTCACGCGCCTTCTGATTCGTGTATCTCTTATGTCTAGACTTTGTTGTGCGTAGACGTTCCTGAATCAACTTTACCTTGTCCAAGGCATCATTCACTAAATCAGTGCCATATAACTTAGCCTCACCGGGCTCAAACATCCGATGGGCGAACGGCATCGCCGGTCATATAAAGCCTCAAATAGAGCCATCTCGATGCTGGATTGATAATTGTTATCGTATGCAAACTCAACCAAGGGCAAGAATCTATTCCACTGCCCTCCAAAGTCAATAACCCATTCTCTGAGCATATCCTACATAATCTAAACTATCTGCTCCAACTGCCCGTCAGTCTGCGGATGAAGTCAACTGAGGGCCTCTATCTGCTCCAACTCTCTTTGCGCTTCTGTCTAGAAATATGAAGTCAACTGAGGGCCTCTATCTGATATGATGGAAACATGCACACCATGCAACCGAACAATCACTTGAATATAAATCTGGGCCAACCTCTCTTATGAGTAAGTAGTCACCACCGGAATAAAGTGTGCCGACTTGGTCAGCCAATCGACAATGACCCAAACAACAATAAACTTCCTCAATGTTCGTGGCAACACAACTACGAAGTACATAGTGATGCGCTCCCACTTCCACTCCGATATAACCATCTGCTAGAGCAAGCCACCTAGTCTCTGGTACTCATACTTGACTTGATGGCAATTTAGACATCTCGCTACATACTCAACTATGTGTTCATTCGCCGCCACCAATAATGCCGCCTCAAGTCACGATACATCTTCGTAGCACCTGGATGAATAGAATACCCAGAAATGTGCGCCTCCTATAGAATTTTCTCTCACAAGCCATCAATATTAGGAACACATAGGTGACCCTGTAGTTGTAGAGCACTATCCTCACCAATAGTAACCTCCTTGGCACCACCCTGTAGTACCATCTATCTGAGACCAACAAGTGTGGATCATCGTACTGACGAGCCTTGATCCTCTCAAGTAATAAAGACTGAGCCACAACACATGCAAAAACTCAACTGCGATCCAAAATATCCAACCTCACAAGTCTGTTAACTAAGGACTGAATGTTCAAAGCAAAGGGTCTCTCCTCTGTCGTAATGAATGTCAAACTACCCATACTCTCAGCCTTTTCTCTCAAGGAATCCGCAACCATATTCGCTTTGCCTGGATGGTAAAGGATGGTAATAGCATAGTCCTTCAGTAACTAAAGTCACCTGCGCTGCCTCAAATTAAGCTCCATATGCTTAAACAAATGCTGGAAGCTGCGATGATCAGCGTAAAACTCACAGGACACCCCGTAGAGATAACAACTCTAGATTTTGAGAGCATGAACTATTGTGACCAACTCCAAATCATGTACGAAATAATTCTTCTCGTAGGGCTTCGGTTGACATGAAACATATGTAATAACCCACCCCTTCTGCATTAATACACAACCCAAGCCAACGTGTGAAGCGTCAAAATACATGGTATACATACCTGAACCAGAGGGAAACACTAACACTATTGTTGTAGTCAAAAAGTGATCTTGAGCTTCTAAAAACTCGCCTTGCAATCATCAGACCATCTGAACGGAGCACCTTTCTAGGTCAACTTAGTGAAGGATGCTGCAATAGACGAGAAACTCTCCACGAACTGATAGTAATAACCTGCTAACCCCAAGAAACTCCTGATATCGGTCACTGTGGTAGAACAAAGCCAACCCTGGACTGCCTCAATCTTTCTGGGATCCACCTTAATAGCATCACCTGATACAACATGCCCCAAGAAAGCCACAGAATCCAACTAGAACTCGCACTTGGAGAACATATAATAAAGCTTCTGCTCCCGCAAGGTCTGAAGCACTAACCTCAAATGTTGCTCGTGCTTCTCCATACTACGCGAGTAGATCAATATGTCATCAATGAAGACAATGATGAATGAGTCAAGATACAACATTGAACACTTGATTCATCAAATCCATACACGTCTTCAGGGCGTTCATTGATCCACTCCCATTCTACACTCAACAATGAGTGGAAAAGGTCGTTGGAAGAATAGTACCCAACTATGAGTTGGGGTCGATTTCCAAAGAGAGCTAACAATGGGTGTTAGAGTGTATACTTGATGCGTGAAAACGAAACAACTTAAATACACTTCAAATCACGTTGGTTTTACAAATTACTTCTAATAACTACTCTATCAATGCTTAATAAGAGAAATGAAACTAGAGTTTGACTAATTATTTTTGGTTGTTTTCAAATAGGTAAAAGGCCTCGGGATGTAACCTTCGCCTAGGTGTTCGCCTAATGGGTAAAGTATGTTAACACTTATTTTATTGATCGGGGTGTATTATAGATCTCAACTCTAATTTACCCACTCAATACCTCTCGGTCATAGAGTGATTTTGCCTAATTTGGATTTTACAAGCCCAAATAGGTATCAAGCTAGATAGTTGATATGAGCTAAAGTTAGGTTTTCCCTATCTCTAGTTCAAATCCTTTAATTAGGCTAGTCAAAACCTTAAATAGCCCAATTCCTTATTAGCCAAGTTTTCCTAGACTAGGTCTCATTTTCTCAAGTAAACATCAAGTCAAAAAGGCATGAATCAATGTTTGCAACCACTAATTCTAAAACTAAAGCATGAACAAGACTAAATAACAAACACCCAATCATAAACAAGAATTAAATTAAATACCCATAAGGTTTACACACTAGGGTTGGGTCACAACCCTAGTAAATGTCTAGCTAATTATAGTAGAAAATAAAGAAAAAAAAAAGAAATACTAATTAAACCCATAATATAAATTAAAATGATAAACTGTGATGTTTTTGTCCCAAAATGATCACAAGTTAACCCAAATGGTAAACTCAAACAACTACAACTGATAAAACTTGACCTAAAAATGTGATTCCCATCTATTTGTAGTGGCCCAAAATTTACTGACAAAAATGCCCCTCGGGAGGTTTTGCGGCTGCATAATTCATGTGTGGTCGGCACTTCAGGCAAGGCTTCAGTCTTGGTCATTTTGCACGCTCTCTGAACTTTTTGAATTCTTGTCAGCGTGGATCTTGTTCTGTGGCCGCACAATTTGTGTGCTGTCAGCACTTGTGCCTCAATTACTTTTGGGCTTCTTTGTCATATTTGCAGTCGCAGAGAGAATTTTGCGTTCCGCACTTACTTCTGCGGACTTCACTTTTGGTCTGTAGCGCCCCTTCTTGCCTTGTGAGCCGAAACACCCCATTTTGGGTTGAATTTCTTCATTTTAGCCCAACTCTCCAACATTCCTGCAATTTACACACTTTCATTAGTTTTGGGAACATAAATCAATACTTTTAGACTTAAACAAAAGTAAAAAGGTACTAATAAGTGGTCAAAATCCACACTTATCAACTCCCCCAAACTTAAGTCTTTGTTTGTCCTCAAGCAAATAGATTAGTTCCCGCCTACTCAAAGTGAAAGGTCATTTCAGCGAGTCAAATAGTGAGCCACATACTCAGTTGAGACAAAAATTACCCACACTACTCGCGCATTTTCAATAAGGTGACAAGTTAAATATCATGCAAATATAGGTCTAATGTGACATTTGAGCTTCAAGAATTGACTTTACTCATCAAGGACTCTTGTTCTATCATGTAGGTCATGGTGGAACCCAAACTCTTCCCCCTCTACCTTCCACTTTCTAAGCTCACTTCAAAAGTTAGCACTCAATCTTAAGATTCATGAAAGGTTCACTCTTCCCTCGCATGAGAGTGTCACAAGTGCGGTTTCAAGTACCATAGGCTTTCCCCTCATGTAGATCACCACTAATGTAAGCTCACTCGGTTCGAAATCAAGTTGGACTTTTTTTGGGTTGTAATGAAAGCTTTTGGATTAGGGTAGGATACCATATGGGTAAGTGGTTACACGTTTCCTTAAGCACTCCATATGTTCATTTCTTGGCTCACAATTACCAATTCATACAGGTATTCTCTTTTTTTTTGGGGGGGGGGGGGGGGGGGGGGAATTTTAAATTTAAACGTTTTTATTTTAAATAAAAAAAAACTATATAACTATAGTAGAAGGGCAACGG
>ML424498.1:15348-48867 GCA_005239525.1 Nicotiana knightiana
CCCCCCCCCCCCATCGCTTATAATTGCACTTGGAGTACCAAATTTTGTGAAAATATTCTTCTTCAAGAAGGCCACTTCACTTCTCGCCTCATTTTTGGCTAAAGAGACAGCTTCAACCCATTTTGATACATAATCCACCACGACCAAGATGTAGGTATTTCCACAAGAACTCACAAAAGGGGCCCATGAAGTAAATGACTCAAACATAAAAAATATCAGTCTCCAAGATGGTTGTGAGAGGCATTTCATTTTTCTATGATATTCCACTGGCCCGTTGAAATTCATCACATCTTTTCGCCAAGTCACTAGCATCCTTGTAAAGAGTAGTCCAGTAGAAACCACAACTAAGCACTTTGGCCGCAGTTCTTGCTCCACCATGATGACCACTATATGGGGAAGAATG
Organism: Nicotiana knightiana; assembly: GCA_005239525.1. Taxonomy (NCBI): domain Eukaryota; kingdom Viridiplantae; phylum Streptophyta; class Magnoliopsida; order Solanales; family Solanaceae; genus Nicotiana; species Nicotiana knightiana. The sequence continues at coordinate 15,752 of ML424498.1, forward strand.
ACAATCCCCAAGAATACCACCTTGATCTTCTTCATGTACACACCTCATAATCACCCTATCCGTACAAATATGGAAAAGGTATGGTTCACCCAATAATAATCTTGATAATCTCTTTTGAGATTTTTCCGTTGGCTTGAAGAGAACTCATTCGAAATGATTCCACGCACAAGAAAATTTTCCAAATCCTCAAACCATGGTACCTCTTTCATTGACAATGCCAAAAATTGCTCATCATGGAAGGAGTCATTTATTTCAAGGCCATTATACGCGAGACAAGTGGTCTTCCACTTGGTTTTCACTACCTTTTCTATCTTGGATGTCAATATCAAATTCTAGTAACAAGAGTACAAATCTCATCAATCGAGCTTTGAAGTCCTTTTTGCTCATAAGATATCAAAGCTTTGCATGTGTAGACAATAACTTTTCCACCCATCAAGTACTGGAAAAACTTCCCAATTGCAAAGACAATAGTAAGGAGCTCTTTCTCTGTAACAATATAGTTGACTTGAGCATTATTCATGGTCTTACTAGTATAGTAGACTGGATGGAAAATCTTGTTGGTACATATTCCCTTAACCGCCCTAACCAATATGTCACTTGTATCACACATGAGTTCAAATTGAACTTGGCATCCTTCTCAAGGAGCTTGCACAACAGGTTCACTAGTTTAGAGAAGTCTTTGATGAAGCGCCGGAAAAAACTCGCATGGCCTAGGAAACTCCGCACACCCTTCACCAAAGTTGGGGGTGGAAGCTTAGAAATTACCTCAATCTTTGCCTTGCCAACTTCAATTCTATTTTTTTAGTTTTTATGGCCAAGGACCATACCTTCCTCAACCATAAAATGGCATTTCTCCCAACCGGTCACCATTCTCGTAGAATCTATTTATTTTTATCATTGGTGGCCACCGTCATGCCCCCCTTCTTTAGGACACATTAAATCGGAGACATCCATGAATTGTCGGAGATGGGGTGGACAACCCCGTTAGCCAACCACTTGGTAATTTCCATCTTGACAACTTCTTGCATAGCCTCATGTAGTCTTCTTTGATGTTCAATAGATGGTTTCTCACCATCCTACAAACTTGATCTTATGCATGCAAAAGGCGGGTACACAATAGCCTTCTTCCTATTTTGTAATACTGCCAATGTGGAGTCAACTTGCATGTTAATCAAACAAGAGGAATGAATAACTGGTAAAATAGAACAAGGGACAAGAAATGCATACCGAAGATGTGGAGCCATTGGCTTCAACTCCAAGGTCGGTGCCTCTTTAATAGAAGGCTTTGTAGGAGGAGTCTTCCTATTTTCAATATCCAAGGACAATTTTCGAGGTGCATAGTTGTATGACCCCATTCCTTGCGAGGAGTTCACACATTGCATGAAACCATCCATCTCGTCATCATCAAAGTTGGGAAAGATGGCCTCCTTCATATCACCAAAATTAATAGTAGCACTTGTATCATCAACAATAACATCGGTAACCAAATCCACAAAAGAACATACCTCATTGCTATTTGGTTGTCGCATGGACTTACACACATGGAATACCACTTTTTCATCACCAACCTGGAAAGTGAATTCTCCGGCTTCAACATCACCAAGATCCTTACCCGTAGCAAGGAATGGTCTCCCAAGAATAATTGGTACTTCATAATCAACTTCACAATCTAGAATGACAAAGTCTGCCGGAACAATGAATTTATCAATCCGGACCAAAACATCTTCAATCACATCCAATGACCTTTTCATGGTACGATCGGCCATTTGTAATTTCATAGAAGTGGGTATTGGTTTCCTAATCCCCAAAGTCTTGAAAATCGAATAGGGCATCAAATTTATACTTGCCCCAAGATCACAAATAGATTTAGCAAACTCGGCACTTCCGATCGTACAAGGAATCGTGAAAGCAACAGGATCCTCAAACTTAGGAGCCATTGAATGAACAATATCACTCACTTGATGAGTGACTTTGATAGTTTCAAAATTCATCGACCTCTTCTTTGTCACAAGATCCTTTATAAACTTTGCATAACCGGGCATTTGTTCTAAAGCTTCGACAAATGGCATATTAATTCAAAGACTCTCCATCATTTGAATAAACTTCTTAAATTGATTCTCAGCATTTTTATTGGCAAGTCTTTGAGGGTATGGAGATGGAGGCTTAGGCAAGGGTGTCTTTTCCTTTTGCACTATCGGCTCCTGATGGTAGAATAGAAACCCATGTTTTAGCCATAGCTTGCACTCCAAATATACATGTTTTAGCCATAGCTTGCACTCCAAATATAGTATTTTACTTGTATCTGAGCTTAAATGTTAGTGTATTGCACTTATTATGTATTTTATGCCTTGCAGAAAGGATTCCGAGCTATTAAGATAATTTGGAGCTAATTTGAACAAGTTGGAGCTTTGAAGTCCAAGTAAAAGCCCAAGAAATTAAGCTGAAATCACATTAGGGGGTCGGGGACCAAGTCTGGATATCAAAAAATGAGAAAACAAAAATTATTTTGATAAAATTGCACTACCGCGCTGCGGGCCTCATAGTGCTAGTGCAAAATTCCTGAAAAGTGAAAAAAAAACTCTCGGTAAAACATCCAGAGGTGCATTGCATGGGGCGCCGCGAGGCCCGGTGTGAAAGTGCAAAAAGTGGCCCGATAGAGATTTTGCCAAGCTCTATGGATTTCCCCACAATTGTGCCGCATGGCGCGAGGCGGGGCACGACAACACAAAAATGTTAGAGTAATCTCCTATTTTGGTTTAAAAAGGGGTAGTTTCATCCGGTGGTTTATTTTGGGATGGCTTAAATACACCAAAAACACGATTTTGGGGATTTTTGACGTATTTTGGGACCTAAGGATGCTAAGGTGGAGTGGAAACAACACAAGCACAAGGATTTCATCACTCCTTCCTCACTCAAGATCCGAGTTTGTATCAAATCTATGTTTTCCTATACTTTATTTATATTTGCGATGAATTTCTCCATGTCTATGGAGTAGTTCCTTTTGGGGTTTGATGGATTTGGTGTATTGATGATTGTTTGTGGATTATAACTCTAGTTTTATGTATTTGAATCATTTTGGAAGGTTTAATTATTGCATCTACATTCATCAGTTCATGTAATCAAGAGAGGCATAACTTGTGATATCTTTGCATCATATTGTTGGTTGAGTTCATAGATTCTTTTATGAAATTTAAAGAGACTAGTTGAAACATTGATTAAACCTAGTTAGGATTATAATCGAAAGAGGTTTTCCTAAAAACCGATCCACTACGCATTCTTGCATATCTTCACAGTGCTTAAATTTTTTCATCTCGTGAGGTTAAGACTTAATCGAGAGAGGAGTTTCTGCTGAAACGTTTGAACTAATAATAGATTGAATTCGAGAGACTCTCTTGAAGATTGAAAGCAAATTATATAGAGTTAGATCCCGAACAATTATCTTGCACCTATCCTGTCAAAACCTATCTTCTCCTACTGATAACCTTAGTTGCTTATTCAATGTCTCGATACTCATTAGTCAATAAATTTATATTCTTAGTTAACTTCAATTCTTAGTCATATAAATCTCAATTGTTAATCCTCCAGGATAGCAATCAAGTTAGAAACTACGAGAATACTATTTAAATTCAATCCCCATGGATACGGTATTATACTATACTATCTTTGATTAGCTATCACAATTTAAGTGTGTGTTTTGCGCTCATTAGCTCCGGTATGTCAATGATGTGTTCCCTAGACGGGTTCACATCCTCTTGAGTCTTTTCCACATTATCATCAATATCAATCCAAACTTCCTCATTTGGTTGGACAACATTGTTCGGGATTTCTTCTTCTTGCATTGCTTGATCACCATCAAGAAGTTGCCTTCCACTTGAAGTGGGTGCATTCCTGCCTCTTCCACTTCTTGCGATAACCGTCATAGCATACCCCGTATTGTTATCACCCTTTGGGTTTACCACTATGTCACTTGGTAGTGCACCCTTAGGACGAGAATTTAGAGCATGAGAGATTTGCCCCATTTGAACTTCTAGATTGCGGATTGATGTGTTGTGTGAGGCAAGTTGGGCATCCAAATCAGCATTCTTTTCCATCATTTTCTTGAAGATATTCTCAATATGTCCGATCTTGTTGTTTTAAGAACTTGAACCATGGGAAGGATAAGGAGTTGGGTCGCTCGGTTGTTCATACATTGGGGGCCTTTGAAAACTGGACCCCCCATTCCCTTGATTGTTACCCCCAACCACCTTGGTTGTTTCCCCCCCCCCCCAATTTCCTTGGTTTTTTCCACTCCAATTTCCTTGATTATTGTTGTTATGCCAATTTCCTTGATTACTAGAATTCCAATGCCCTGATAGTTTTGTGGTCGCCATTGTTGTTGGTTTGGGTCTTGGAAGTTGTTTCTTTGCCTATTGAACTTCCTCCTTTTTCCTCTCTACCCTTTTCGGGGTAGGGGTAAGGTCTGTGTATACTCTACTCTCCCCAGACCCTACTAGTGGGATTTTACTGGGTATGTTGTTGTAATTGTTGAACTTCCTCCTTTTGATAATCTTGATCAAAACCACAAACATATTGCACATAGTTCTCCACTCGAGTTTGAAATTGTGGACCCTTAGTCCTCCTCTTGTTCACCAAAACATTCACTCCCTCCATACTATGAACTTTCTTAGGGACTTGCACTTGATTTAGTTGAGCCTTTGCTATAGTAGTGGTCATTTCGGAAATGGATTGTCCGTGGTCTTGCAATTCTTTGTGAAGGTGTATCATATTCAAATCACCATGTAGGACATTGGCCCGAGATTTCCAAGAGGACGACGTTTCCGCCATCTCATCTATGATTTCACACGCCTCCGTATAAGGCGTATTCATAAAGTTCCCACCAGCTAGTTGATTCACTACACATTGGTTGGTTGTGTTAGTCCTATGATAAAAGGTTTGTTGGGACATTCCTTAACCATTTTTCTATAGTGCTTCCATATTTTGTGTAGTGGTTCATTCGGGTCTTGCTTGAACGCCAAATCTCATCTCAAATTGTAGCCATGTGCCCAGGAGAGAAAAACTTAACAATGAACTTCTCCGCCAGCTCATCCCTAGTGTGAATTATATGGTCCATCAAACATTCTAACCAATCTAAAGTTTTCTCCTGTAGAGAGATGAGAAAAGGCCTTAGCCTCAATGCATCCTAGGAATCATTAGTGTCCTTGCTCCCCCGACATGTATGCACAAAGCCCTTCAAATGCTTGTAAGCATTTTGGGTTGTTGCACCGGTAAAGAAACCCCCTGCAAAAAGAAAAGTGAGGATAACTTTTGTGATTTGAAAGTTTCCCAACCTAATACGGGGAGGGACTATTGCACTAGCATAACCTTCATTGGGAAATATGCGGTTTTGAGCCGCTCATGGTGGAGGTGAGGGTGGAACGGGCAAAATGTCATGTGGTACCCGGCTTCTTCGATTTGCCTGTGGCTCTTGAGGTACCTCCTCTACTTGTTCCTCCTCGCCTTCTAATTCCCCCAAAGGCAAATTTTCGAGTTCATTGTTTGCCATGTTTGTACCTATAATTTCTTAAGCAAATTAGTAACACGGAAGGGAAAGAAGATATTCCAAAAACACACTCAAATATATAACTAACACCATTCTAACTCCCCGGCAACGATCCACTCCCAATCCACACTCAACAATGAGTGGAAGAGGTTTTTGGAAGAATAGTACCCAATTATGAGTCGGGGTCGATTTCCACAGGGATCTAACAGTGGGTGTTAGAGTGTATACTTAACGCATGACAATGAAACAACTTAAATACACTTCCAATCACATTGATTTTTCAAATTACTTCTAATAACTACTCTATCAATGCTCAATAGGAGAAATGAAATTAGAATTTGACTAATTGTTTTTGGTTGTTTCCAAATAGGTAAAAGTCCTAGGCATGTAAACTTCGCCTAGGTGTTCACCTAATGGGTAAAGTACGTTAACACTTATTTTATTGATCAGGGAGTATTATAGCTCTCAACTCTAATTTACCCACTTTGTACCTCTCAGTCATAGAGTGATTTTTCCGAATTTGGCTTTCTCAAGCCCAAATGGATATCAAGCTATATTGTTGATATGAGCTCAAGCCGCATTTTTCATATCTCTAGTTCAAACCCTTTAATTAGGCTATTCAAATCCTTGACCAGCTCAATTCCTTGTTAGCCAAATTTTCCTTGACTAGGTTCCTCTTTCTCAAGTAAAGACCAAGTCAAAAAGGCATGAATCAATGTTTGCAACCTTTAATTCTAAAATTAAAGCATGAAAATGTCTAATAACAAACACCCAATCATAAACAAGCATTAAATTAAATACCCATAAGGTTTTCACACTAAGGTTGGGTCATAACCCTAGTAAATGTCTAGATACTCATAGTAGAAATGAAGAAAACAAAGAAGAAATGCTAATTAAACCCATAATATAAACTTAATATGATAAAATATGATTTTTTTGTTCCAAAATGATCGAAAGTTACCCAAAATTGTAAACTACAATGGCTACAACTGATAAACTTTGAAACTTGACCTAAAAATGAAATTCCCGTCTATTTATAGTGGCCCAAAATTTGCTGACAAAAAGGCCCCTCGGGAAGTTCTAAGGCCGCACAATTCCATGTACGGTCCGAACTTTGGTTGAGTTTGCAAGTGAACGATTCTACAGCTGCACAATTCAATCTACCGTTGTCATTCAGCTTCTACGGCCGCACAATTCATGTGTGGTCCGCACTCCGTGCAAGGCTTCAGTCTTGGTCATTTTACACACTCTTTGAACTTTTTGAATTCTTGTCAGTGTGGATCATGTTCTGCGGTGTGCGGTCTACATTTCGGCCTCAATTACTTCTTGGCTTCTTCGTCAGATTTGCGGCCACAAAGAGAATTCTGCGTTCCACACTTGCTTCTGCGATCGTATAAATACTTCTGCGGACCACACTTTTGGTCTGTTGTGCCCCTTCTTTCCTTGTGAGCCGGAACACCCCTTTGTTGGTTGGATTTTTTCATTTTATCCCAAATCTCCAACATTCCTATAATTAGCATACTTTCATTTATTTTGGGAACATAAATCAATACTTTCGGACTAGAAAAAAGTAAAAAGGTACTAATAAATGGTCAAAATCCACACTTATCATTCGGCAAGCCAAAGGACATCACTAAGAACTCATAGTGGCCATATCTAGTCTGGAAAGTCATCTTCGTAATATCCGAAGCATGATTTTTTTGCTGATAATACCCAGATCATAAGTCAATCTTGGAGAACACCCTGGCACTCTACAACTGGTCAAACAAATCATCAATGTGCGACACTGGGTACTTATTCTTGATGGTGACTTTGTTCAACTAGTGGTAATTAACGCACATCCGCATATTCCCATCCTTTTTCTTCACAAACGACACAGGCGCACCCCAAGGCGACACACTATGTCTAATGAATCCCTTCTCAAGAAACTTCTTAAGCTTCTCCTTTAACTCCCCCATCTCCTTAGGAGCCATACGATAAGGCGAAGTAGAAATAGGTTGGGTGCCTGGAACCAATCAATGCGAAATCGATATCCCGATCTGGAGATCGGCATGCCTGGTAGATCAGCAGGAAATATATCAGAAAACTCTCGTACCACCTTCATTGAATCTAATGCGGGAGTCTCTGCAGTAGTATTCCGGACAAAGGCCAAGTAGGTCAACCAACCCTTTTCGACCATATGTCGAGCCTTCAAGAAAGAAATAACCCAGCTGAAAGCACCAACAGATGAAGACCTCCACTCTAATTAGGGCAACTCAACAGTCTTGGCATGGAAATCAAGAATGACATGGTACGGGGACAACCAGTCCATGCCCAAGATAACCTCGAAGTCAACCATATCAAGCAATAGAAGATCCGCTCTAGACTCATGTCCACAGAAGGTTACCACACAGGATCGGTAGACCCAATCTAAAACAACATAATCACCCATTGGCGTGGTACATCCAGATAAGGAACAAATAGAGAAGAAACATAGGAGTAAGTAGACTCTGGATCAAATAAAACTGAGGCATCCCTACGGCAGACAGAAATAGTCGGAGCACCACCTAACTGGCCTCTACCTCTAGGGTTACCCCTACCCACCTGCCCTCCACCTCTGGCCGACCCATCGGGTGGTGCGGTAAATGGTACGGTAATCATGGGCCAATAGTCCTGCTACTCGACTTTGTCCTGAAGTCTGGGACAAAACCTCTTCACGTGGCCAAACTCTCAGCACTCGAAAGAACCCCTTAGAGCAGTGGACTGCTGACCTGAAGCCTGACCCTAATGTCTTTAATACCCACTGGAGGCACCTTGAATAGCTAGCGGGTAGTAAGTACTCTCTGGGATGGTACTGAAGTAGGGTCGTGTTGGAGCACTCCGAGCAGGCGATGGTGCTAACTGTATGGTCCTGCTAGACTGACCCCTCATGAACTGACCTTTGCCCCCAAGTTCGGCATCACTGAATCCTCCAAATTGTCGGGGCCGCATGTCCATCGGCGCAAACTCTCGACTGCGGCTGCAAATATGCTCGATCCTCCGAGCTTATCCACAACCTGATGAAAGTGAGTCCATATCTCTGCCTCACAGGCCATAAAAAATTGAATCTCTATGTGCACCTGCAATGAACCTTCGCAACCTCTCTACATCTGTGGGGAGTAAAATAGCTGCATAGCGAGACAAGTAAGTAAATCTCGCCTCATTGTTGGTCGCAGACTATGACCCTGACAGAGTCGCTCAAACTGACCCCGAAGCTCCACTCTCTCCGAAGGTGGTATGTACTTCTCCAAGAACGAACGTGTAAACTGATTCGAAGTCAAGGAAAGTGAACCTGTTGTCCTGCTAAGAAGGTAAGCCTGCCACTATCTGCAGACGTTTCCCTCAAGCTGAAAAGTGGTGAAGTCCACCCCGTTAGACTCCAACATGCCCATGTTCTGAAGCCTATCCTTGCACCGATCAATGAAATCTTAGGGGTCCTCTGACCTCTCACCCCCAAATTTAGGGGGCGGAGTCTAGTTCATTTGTCCAGCCGATTCTGCTTTCAATGGTCGCGATTGGTAAGGCTCTGGCACAGCTGTTACAACTAGTTGGGGCCCGCCCGCAGGTAGTGCCCCTGGGGTCTGATAGAAGGCAGTGGCGTGCCCTGTAGCCTGAGAGGTAGGGGTCTATACTCCCACTCCCGCCTGCGATGTAGCTGGGTCGGCTGGAAATAAACCAGTCTGCGTCATAGAGTCCATGAACCGCATTATACGTCATGGAATTTGTTGGGGCTAGCTCAGCTGCAAGCACCTCATCCTGCTCCTTAATAACAGGATCCTCCACTAGATCCAATAGTGGTATGACGGGAGCAACTATAGGACATCTTCGTCCTCTAACAGGAGCCGGAGCCCCCCCCCCTTCCCCGACCTCTACCTCGGTTCTAGCAACGGGTGGAGCAACTCATCTACCGCCTGGTACATCCGTCGCGCGTTCTCACCATCTGTGAGAGATCAATAGAAAGATACTTAGCACAATATAGACTGAACGATATGAGAAGAAAGAGAAGTTTCCTAATGTCACGACCCCAAATCCTAACAGGCCGTGACGGCGCCTATCGTGGAACTAGGCTAGCCGAACATCACATTAGTACGCATTTATTCAATTATAAAAGTTCACAATTTAATAATAAGCAGCAACCATAGCATAGAATAATGTAATTAAGTCTTAGCGTCCCAATAATAGTCTAACAACTCTAAACAAAACCTCCCAAGACTGGAGTCAAAAGTCATGAGCATCTAAGAATAGATAAATCTAACTCTGCTAAATCTATAATATATGTCCCTGAATCAAACGCTAAAACTATATAAGGAAGGGAAATGGAGAAGTTGTGGACGCTGGACAGTTATCTTGAAATCTCGTGAACTGCTGCAATGAACTGGGACAGCTACTGTTGCAAACTGGTACCTGGATCTGTGCACAGAGGCACAGGGAGTAATGATGAGTACGCCAACTCAGTAGTAATGAAAATAAATCACAGTCTGAGAATTATAAAACACACAGTACAGATACACAATTTCACCAAACCAGTAAAATACCAAGTCACCATGTAGTATCCATCAAATAATAAGTTCAAAATCAGTTTTCCAGAAATCCTTTGAAAACAAGTGTAATATCAGTATATCTCAGTAAAACCAGTTTGAAAGCAAAGTAAATCATAGTTCGAAAACTTAGTAAAATCATCATTAATCTGCCCCTCGGGCCAAATCATTTCTTGTAACAGTTGCCCCTCAAGAACTCTCTCAATCACTCATTATCAATCATCACTCAGTATCAGCCCCGCGGGCAATAATCATCACTCAATAGGTACCAGCGCTCACTGGGGGGTGTGTACAGACTCCGGAGGGGATCTTACAGCCCAAGCGCTATAACAACATAAGGCGTGAAAGCCTCCTTACAACATAGGCTTGAAAGCCTCCCTCATATAAGGCCTAAAAGCCTCCTCACAACATAGGGCTGAAAGCCTCATTTGAGTCAGACACTCTCAATTTTCCCTTAGGCCATAAACATACCGGGTTCTCGACCCAAAATAGTGTTTCATTTTTTAATAAATAGTATCAAATACTCTGAGTGTCAAAATAATTTATCAAGAAAGGACTGAGTGTAAGAATCATAACATATCAGTGAGGAAACTATAGTAAACACAACCCCCAAGGGGAAAACAGATCGGCACTAGGCCCCAAACACGGCTTACAGCCCAAATCATATCATAATAAAATAATACTAATTAAGCATAGGCTTAAAAGTCATTTTAGCAACTCAATAATCGCCTAAATAGGAAGATATTTCCAAAGTTTCAACCTTTTCATTTCGAAACCTGTGAAAGGGTGCATAGTCCGGGGTTTCATACCCTCAGGACAGGATTTAAAGACATTACTTACCTCAAAACTAGCCCGGAAACTATTCTGCAACATGCTTACCTCTCATATCAACTTCCGAAGGCTCCAAATCTATCAAGTTCAGATTTTTATCATCAATTTATGCTTAAGGAACGAATTCCATAGAAAAATATCAAATTTAGCTCAAAACCCGAATTTGGCCAAAACCCGACCCCTGGGTTTCCGCACCTACGAATCCGCACCTGCGGTCCCTTAATCGCACATGCGACCTTCCCCGCACTTGCGGAGCCTTGTCCCCTCCTGCGAGACCACACCTGCGATCCTTCTTCCGCAGGTGCGGTTACATCAGTAACCAGAAAACCAGTGGCTGTTTGTTGTACTTTTCAACTCTGAACTTCCCGTTAACCATCTGAAATCAATCCCGAGCCCCTCAGGACCCCAACCAAACATACTAACACGTTACATTTGATCATTCAAACTTAGTTGCACTCTCAAAACACTAAATATAACTTCAAAACACCAAATCACATCTGATTCAAGCCTAAGAACTTTCAATTTTTCTAAAATCCACCAACGATGCCGAAACTATCCAAAACAACTCCAATTGACCTGAAATTTTGCAGACACATCCAAAATGACATTAGGAACCTGTTCCAACTGTCGAAATTCCATCCCGACCCCGATAGCCTATTTTCCACTGCCTGTCGGATATCGCCAAAAACTAACGTTCGCCAATTCAAGCCTAATTCTACATGGGGCAGCACAAAATTATTCTGAACACACTCCTAAGTCCCAAATCACCTAACGAAGCTATCTGAGCCATAAAATCCGCATTACGAGGTTGTTTACCAATGAGTGAACTCTCAGTTGACTTATTCTCATTTTAAGGCTATTTTTAAAGGCTGAATGACTGAACTCTCACTACAACCATTCGATTTCAAGCCTATCAACTCTAACACATCAATAACAGAATAACCAACCTATGACAAGTCAATAACACCAATTATAATGCAGGTTCTACGTAACGACTGACCGGGTCGTTACACCTAACACCATATAGCCTCTCAAAGATAAGTACTGACGTCTCTGCACGAATCCGCAAGACTCTACTAGGCCTTCTCATGACTCGTGAGACCTATGTGAACCTAAAGATCTGATACCAAGTTGTCACGACCCAAAATCCATAATATGCCGTGATGGAACCTAACATTGTTGTTAGGCAAGCCCCCAAGTGAAACTACAATTTAATTACCTCTTTTTAACATTTAAAACATAAGCTTCATTTTAGAATAATGAAATAAGTAAGAACTCATGCAACGCACTCTTTTATCAACAAAAGTACTAGCGTGATAAGTATATCTACAGAAATGATAGTGATAATAAGTACAACACGTATGTGCTAAAAGCCCTCAAAAGTCGATGCCACAAGTGCATGAGCATCTAGAAATATATAAACTAATACATAGGTTGTCTGAAAGGTAATAGACATAAATGATAACAAGGTAGAGAGAGACTCCAAGTTCCAATCCGAATCTCACCCGAGGCCTCCGGGACCTCAACCAAACATACCAACTAGTCCTAAAACCCGACGCGAACTTAGTCGAGGCCTAAAATCACATCAAGCAAAATCAAAACTACGAATCGTACCCCGATTCAAGCCTAATGAAACTAAGAATTTCCAACTTCTACAATCGATGCTGAAATCTATCAAATCAACTCCGATTGATCCCAAATTTTGCGCACAAGTCTAAAATCACTATACAAAGCTATCAGAATCAACAAAACTCCGTTCCGGGGTCATTTATACATAAGTCAACATCCGATCAACTCCTTCAACTTAGGCTTTCAACCTTGGGACTAAGTGTCCCAATTCATAGGTAAACGTGCTCGGAACCAAACCCACCACCCCGGAAGACACATACAATTGAGCACAAAATGAGCAATAAATGGGGACGAGGTTGTAATACTCAAAACGACTGTCCGGGTTGTTACACTAGACATAAGTGATATCTACATCACTACTGTCAAGAAGAAAAGCTCACCACCTCAAGGATAGAATCTGTCTTATGATGCTCGGAATGAACAAGACCTAAGCACGGACGTAAGGGCGTCGCCTTACATCGGAGATGAAAACTGCAATAGAAATTAAATTCGAAGTAAATGTTCAAAATGGCAACGTCTCGTGCTGATAACGTATTATAAAATAAAAACTGTAAAGTAAATAAATCGAAGACAAGTATAGAGAGAGATTGATAAATTCAACTTCAAACTGATCTACATATTAAACTGAATTCTCTTCTACTTATAGAAAAAAGAAAGTTGTTGTGTAAGCTGCTACTGCAAGCTGTTGTGTAAGCTACTTGTAAGTCGTTACTGCAAGCTGCTGTATAAGCTGATTGTAAGCTCCTGCAAGCTTCTTGTAAGTTGTGGTTGCACCAGCTATAAATAATTTTCTACAAGAGTAGTATTTATCCATAACAACAGAGTACCGAAATAATAAGTTTCTTCGTGAGACTTTTTCCAATAAAGTGCTAAACATATAAATATATTTATGGTGGAGTTATAACAGATAACATAATTTATAATATCTATAAAATCGTGCATATAAAGGCTATAAATTATGATATCTGTATTGCGCCGTAAAGCAATTTTATTAATTATTACATTCATCTCATATTAAAGTATCCAATCTATGTCATTGGTCAAAAAGTAAAATAAGAAAATAGAGCACGCCATATTATTTTACTCAACAGAGTGCAAATAGTCAGTGCACGAAGAATGTCCCAGGAGTTCGAGATAATCTAAGAGTTCTGTATCTGTTCATGACATAAGAATGTTCATAAAACTTAGAGTATCTGTATGATAATTGGGTAAATTGTGTTTGAATTATAGGCTAAAAAGAAAGAATATTCTCAATATTCAAAATTGAGTTAAAGTTTTATGATCTAAAAATATAAAAAATATTTAAGCAATCAGATCATTTGGATAGTATTTGCAAATAATTTGATACACTAACCATTAATTGATAGACTAGAATAAAAGATCAGTGACCTGCAATAGTATAAGAAGCTACACTGATAATGTAAAGTCTTTTTTCACTAACTTAAATCCTTAAAAATAGCGGCATAATCACTTATGCTAAGGTGGTCAAACGTACATTCCTCGTTGAAAAACAATGTGTATAAGTTAAATACTACTGTATATGGTTATGTATTATAATTTAAACACCTCATATTTGAGTTAGGTAGTCCAGCAGTGTAGGGTGTTCAAAGTGACGTATTGTTTATGAGTTTATTTGCAAAAATTAAAAGGAGAGCACCGTATTTGATTTTTCTTTTTTATCTAAAAAATTTTCTAATAAAATAACTCATAAAATAAAATTTGTGCAAAAATAAAAAACTAATCTTAAAAGTAATTTTTCAACTAAAACTTATTTCTTAAATAAATTTAATAATTCAAAAAGCAAGCTCTAGAAACAAAATTTCAACAAAAGCTCCGTACAAATCGTAAATCCTCTCGACTCTCTCTTTCATTTGGTATGCTTACTTTTATTAGTAAAATTTCTAATATTGTTTTTTTGGTATTTTAATTTTGATTTATGAAATTATTTTTTTATTAATTTTCTTATTGTTTAGCTAAATATTACGTAATTGGATCTAAAATATTTGGTACATCATTTATCGACAAAAAAAAAAATTATTTTACTTAAAGTTTTTAATACTCTTGACGAAATTCCTAATTACGCCACTGCTTAAAAATTGGACACATTATATTGAAAATGTAGTGTTGTATGCATTTGGCTCTATTTTCTTTGTACATATCGAAGCAGTAATATATGTCATGCTTTTACAGCTCCCTCACTTTCACATCCTATCAATTCAACTTATATTAATTGTTTTAATTTTACATAGTTTTAATACGAACTAGAACCCTTAAATTTCACGCCATTTTTCACTAAATTTTTTGGTGCTTTAAAATTAAACAAACTCCAAAAATTATCAAAGCCGACAGAACCTCAAAAAGGGCAATCATCAACCATGGACCACATAAAGGCAAAGATCAATTCGGATTTGAGTTCCGCATAATTGTTTTTTTCTTGAAAGCGCTATATTTCTTAACATAGAATTGAGGTAAGAAACGAGCGAGTCAGAGTCGGATACGAATACATCAAAAAATACGTTGTATAATATAAAAACAGATAAATATGGAGGATAATATAAATTAATATATTATTTATGACTTATGAAAAAATTTTAAATCTCTCAAATTTGAGAAACCATAATTTGAGTCTATAAAAATATAAAAATTAAACCCGTTAATTATTCATTTTTAAGTGGATAATTTTATTTATATTTGACCTATAGTTTAAAAAATTCATTATCTAATCCATTTTTAGTGGATAATTCGGATGAATAACTATTTTTTATCCATTTTGCTAGCACTAACGTGGGATTTGCGAATCCAAATTTAACAGTATTCTAAATTAAATACCGAACGTGTAAAAGATCGAAAAGAATGTAAGCCTTGTCTATGTCTTGTTAGTGGCGTATAGAATGGTTGTAGATTTAATAGATGGATAAGCCTTGTCTAGTTGACAGTAGGTTTATTTGATTACTTGTCATTTTTCGCATTTCAGTCGTTTCACTATCTTTTTAATATTTATGTTGCTTTTACATTGCTTATCGATGTTATTTCTTCCTATATTTCGTTTATTAATGTAGTGTTTATGTTTTTCTGAAACATGTTTATTGAAAACAATCTTTCTATTTTCATAAAGTAAAGATAAGATTTGCATACATATTATCCTTCCAAAATTTGACTATGTGGGATTATATCGGGTATGTTATTGTGATAAGCCATTTATATCAAACATTTATTATTGACATGGCTAATACCACTTGGACTACCCCAAGAAGGTTGTCATAGAAGTGGTTCATAACTAAATAGATGTTCTATCCTATTCAGAGCTTAGCATTTAATTGTTGAAGTGAATGTTCCCCTAGCCGCTAACTTTCGTAATATATACGAACTCGGCTTTTCAAATTTTACGAAAAAGATATTTGTTTGAGCTCTATTTTTTTTAAACTAACTTTTGCTCAAACTTTCAATTCTTTCAAAATTGGAAAACTATTTTTTATAGTTTTTGAAAAGACAAAAATAAATCTAATTTTGAAATCAAATTAAAAAATTAACCTTTTTTTCGGAAAAAAATTTAGTCCAAAATAAAAATCTCAAAAACTTTAGTTAAGCAAACGCCATCTCCGGCCATTTGAAGAAAAAAAAAATTAATTTGAAAGATAATATTGCAGCCTCTTAATTGTTTGTTGGTATTGTTTTTATTTAAAAAAAGTTTTACTTTTATTTTCTGGAACTGTTAAAATTTAGAAATACATGTAATAGAGGATGAATATATAAAAAAAAAGCATGCACATGCATTAAGTGAATATATAAAAAGGAGAAGAACAGATAGTGCACCAACTTTAGAATGCAAAAAATAGTCCAAAAAACAGCAATAAGTGTGAGTAAAAGGAACAGAAACCAATTGGACCAAAAATGGAAAGAAACTTGAAGAAAAAGCTCTTGTATCAATATTTTCCTCCCAATCTTCTTTTGTCATTTCAATGAAAAAGGAGATATAAGACCCCCAGACAAAGAGACAAAAACCAGCAGTAGTGTTTACAATCAAGAGAAAAGATAAAGTGTTGAGATGAGGTGAATATTTGAAAGAAAGTATTCATGAAATTGTGATAAAAGCAAATGCATTCAGAGAAAATCAGAAAGAGACCTACCCCTTCCATTTCTATTTCTATTTCCATTTCTATTTCCAACCTCAACATATCACTTATACCAAAGCATATGTACTCTGTACTAAAAAGACCTGCACTGTGGCATTACCCTAGCCACAACTTCGCCAAAGTAGAGTCTTTTTCATAACTTCACTTTTATCTCAACCACAAACTCATAAGAATAACTTATTGCATAAATTCCAAAAAAAAAATACTTCAAAGAATGTAATGTGAATCATCTATCATAACGTACGCATTAATAGTTATTTTCACGATTCACCCTAACATATGCATGACAACTACTTTCACGGCTCAAATCCCTAACATAAATTTCATCCATTTCAATTCATATGAATCTATTTTTCTTAGTTCGTGCAAAAAGAATGACTCATTTTATATTTAAAAAATAACTTACCTATATACAGTGATTTATAATGATACAAAATATATGTATTTTACGTCCCACGTTCAAAATTTTCTTTTTTGTCATAAATTCCTTTGAAGCTTCCCTTCATCCAAACCAGAAACCAGAAACCAAAAACGAAACCAAGAAGTTAAGGCTTAGGTCAGCTGAGGCAATAAATTAAGAAGAATCCAACCAGAAGTGAAGGGAAAAGTCCAGTATCATCTTTAATTCCACTTGCTGCTACTGCTGCAGAAACTGTAAAGCAAATGCGAGAAATGAAAAGGAAAACAAATACTTCGTCATCAAATGTCAGACATGAATGACTCTATCTTCCCAAACTTCTAAGCAACTCCATCCCAACTTGCTCCCACTTCACTCTTGGGTTGGCTTTTGAAGCTTTATGTTTTTCATTCTTACATTAGTTTCAACTTACCACGAATTTTAAGATAAACAAAACAAACTTTTCAACATAGTATCATAATTATATTTGTATCACCATCAAAATTTCTCAAATGATGAATTAAAATTAAATTATTTTCAAATATATAAATGCATCAATTTTTTTTGCAACGCACTAATAGTCTATTTGGCCAAAATTTTAAATTTTTCTTATTTTGAAAAGCGTTTTTCAAAACAAATACTTTTGATGAAAATCGATTTGCGATTGATTAATTAATTTGAAAAATACTTTTGGACAGTAATTAGAGTTTGACTAAGCTTTTGAAAAATACTTCAAAGTGCATTCTTCTCAAAGTATATTTGGAGAAAAACTACATTTTTCTACTTCTCAAAATCTGATTATACTTCTCCTCAAAAGCATTTTTTTTTTCCTTCTAAAAGCTTGGTCAAACACCTCATTCGCCAAAAAAAACTTGACCATACTGACTATAAGAAAGAATGTGTATCATCTTAAATTAAAACGGAACGAGTACTAGTAATTTTTTTTTACACTATCACATTAACCTATAACAACATATAACTCTTGCAACAGTCGATTAAATAGATCATGTATAAAATTATCAATACACATAACTTAAATCCTTCGATAACTCATAGCAACAGAATAACCAAGATTGTAACCAAATGCTAAACAATGTTTGAGAGGCAAGAGAAGTCATTAAAACATGAAATATCAATGCAAATATTCATTGCTAATTATGTCAACAAGATAACTAGTTTACTACAGTAATAGCAAAACATTAAATTTTCCTTTCACCCTACAAAATAAACAACAAAAAAGTGCTAAGGCAGTACATTTTTAATTAACATAAAAGTACAAAATCTAAAGTCAACTAAATAAACTAAGCAAACCCAAAAACAAGAAAATCCAAAATCAAAAGTAGCGTTAGTGAAACAAATATGACAAAAGATACCACACATTCCAAGAACATGAACAAAAACGTATCTTCAGTAAGGTGGTGGAGGAGGTGGTGGTTGTCTAGCCGTAGGTGCCCATATCACATCCGACGGCAAATGACAACTATACATAGACATCCCACAAGATTCCGGCGCCGTAGTAGTCGGTGGATGTCCACTATCTTCTCCGCCGGAAACCGCCGTATGCGGCGGCGACTGACGGCCACTACCCTCATTTCCACCACCACCAGAATTCCTAGCTAAGTCTTCCTCAACAGGCAACTTATGAAAAGTTGGGCTGTTAAAGGTTGCAGCTACTAAGTACACAGTTCCTGCAGTTACAAGTGGCCCGATTACACCCCCACCCACCACTTGACCTTGTGGACCCGCCAATGAAATCGTGAACCCATTTGCTATCCCATTGTTACTTGATGGAACACTCGCATTTGGTTGAACAATTGTTGCTGAAATTGAGAGTATATCAAATCTACCATGAAAAGTTACAGTTGAAACTGGTGTTGTTGAAGGTTGCCTTAGAGTAACGTTTGTCACAGTTCCTGAACCATTGAAAATACAAAGACGCCATATTCAAAGGATTTTTTTGGGGGCCAATTGAAAGTAAAGTAGGTACTAATTAGGGACTAGTTATATTACCTGAACCGTTGAGAACACAGAGGCCCATATCCCGTTTTCTGCAAAACTTTGTGATAGAATTGATTATGTCAACACCAATTGGAATTTCAAGAATATAAGGGCTCATAGAAGGCTCAGCATCACGTGTTATTATGACAGGGGGTTTAGGTCTGTTCTTGGAACCGGGAGGACGGCCACGTGGACGTCGGACAACCTCGATGGTGGCACCGTCGGAGGAAGGCGGCGGAGGCGGAGGTGCTACGGCGGAAACGGGTTGTGGGGTTAAAGCGTTGTTTTTGTCCGCCGTAGTACTGTCGGCTTCCTCAGAATTTTGGCATTCGCGAGAGATTTGAAAAGATGGGTGGTGAAAATGGTGGTGAGAAGGATTTTGCTGAAAGTTTTGAGGAGGATGAAGTTTACCAAACATACTGTTTCTGCTACTATTACTGGAATGATCTTTCATTTCTTCTTGTTGTACATATTCTCCTTTCATTTTCTAATTGATATATTTTATTTTAATGAATAAGATAGTGTAGGAGTAGGGTGATTGGATTTGTAGGTATGGGCATCCAATAATAAAAGAACAATAAAGAAACCGCAGCAGTATCCAATTTATGAACAGATAAGGAAAAAAGGATAGAGATAAATGAAAGAGAAATGGGGTTTTGGAATTTTCCTTCAAAGGGTAATAATAAATGAATATAATAGTAGAACTGATAGATAGAAGAAGTAGAGAGTGATGGGGAGGGAGGGGGAGGTGGGTGAGCTTGGAAACTAAGTAAAGACTAATGGCGCCGCTGGTTGAAGCTAAGCCAAATTGTAGGCTCCACATGGTATTTTTGTTTACCTCAAACTTCTACTCACCGCCATACTTTTCAAAATTTCCTATCTTCAACTCTCAAATTAGACGCGAACATATAAAAGTATAGGGGAGATTGATATTTTTATTCAATTTCAAAATAATATACATAATAAATTGAAATTTTTTTTATTTATAGAAGAAAGAAAGTAGCTGTGAGGCTTTTCAGGAAGCAGTTGCGAGACTTTTTTTGAGTTGCTTGCAAGTTGTCTGTATGAGCTGCTCTCAACTTGCTTGTTTAATAAGAAGTTGATGCAAGTCATTTCATTGAGTTGTTTGCAATCTACATGCATCGGCTGCTTGTAGATAAATTTTAATGGAGTACTAAATGGATAATCTAGAAGATTATCTACAGTGGAGTAATAAATTAATATCCACAACAATATTTTCATAACACTCCCTCTTGGATATTCACATTATGTGTCTCGTTAAAACCTTACTAGGAAAAAATCATGTGGGAAAAAACTCTAATCAAGAAAAAAGAGTACATTAATAATATACATTGCAAGCTACCTCATTAAGAATATTACCAGGAAAATTCAATAGGAAAAAATCTGGGCAAGGAAAAAAGAGTACAATGCATACTTTACTCCTCCTAATAAAGACGTTATTTCAAATACCTAAGTCTCCGCATTCTAATCTTGTATAACATCTTCTTGAAGGTTGCAGTTGGCAAAGACTTGGTGAAAAAATCTGCCTGATTTTCAGTTGAACGGATTTGTTGCACATCAACGTCACCATTTCCTGAAAATCGTATGTGTAAAATAATTTTGGTGAAGTGTGCTTCATTCTATCTCCTTTTATAAATTCTCTCATCAACTAGGCTATGCATGAGCATTGTCTTCGAAGAAAATTGTGGGTCTTCTATCACATTCCAAACCACATTTTTGTAGAATGAAATGAATCATTGATCTCATCCATACGCATTCCCTACTTGCTCCACATGTAAATACGTAACCGATTTGGGATCAAGCTTTATAGAGATCAAATATATAACATGCATCTGCATAACCAACAAGATCTTCACTACCTTTGTTTGCATAAACAAACTCATATCAAGAATTCTCTTTAAATAACGCAATATATGCTTAATCCAGTCTCAATGTCTCCATGTAGGACAAGAGCTATATCTTGCTAGTAAATAAACAGAAAATGTTATGTTAGGACTTGTAGCATTAGCAAGGTACATAAGTGCATCAATTGCTCTAAAATAGGATATTTCAGGATCAAGGAGTTCCCCATCCTTTTCTGGAGGTCGGAACGAATTTTTATTCACTTCAAGTGATCAAACAATCATTGGTGCACTCAATGGGTGTGCCTTGTCCATGTAAAAATATTTTAAGACTCTTTCTGTATGGACAATCGGATGGATAAAGATTCCGTCTGCGAAATGTCAATTTGCATACCAAGACACAGTTTTGTCTTTCCATCTTTCATCTCAAATTCTTTCTTAAGATATTCAATTGCTTTTTGGAGCTCTTATGGAGTTCCAACAAGATTTATATCATCAACATAAGCAACAAGTATAACAAAATTTAATGAAATTTTCATTATAAAAATACGTGGACAAATAACATTACTTATGTAATCTTTTTTCAGCAAATATTCACTGAGGCGATTATATCACATACGCCCAAATTCCTTTAAACCGTACAAAGACCTTTGTAATTTGATCGAGTACATTTCTCGAGACTTTGAACTATATGCTTCAGGCATTTTAAATCCTTCAAGGAACTTTATAGATATTTAATCAAATGAGTCATATAGATTATGACTTGCATTTAAATGGCATGACGTCTTCAAGTGTATGGATTGTAGGTTCGATCCTCACAATCTTTTATAATATTGTGTACCATATAGTATCAAATATATTATCTACTATCATTTCGTATCAATTCCAAACATATAATAATTTTCATGCTTACTTTGCTAATATGAAAATGAAATAGTGACGCCAAAGAAATATCAATCGTTCAACCCACTGTATAAAGGTAGAAATCTATAAATACAATAATTTAGTCATACTTACATAGAACCGATTCCTTTGGACGAGGATAAAATATATCTTTCAAAGTACGTGCTCAAGGCAGAGTCTCGTGCTGATAACGTATTATAAAATAAAGACTATCAAGTAAATAAACTGAAGACAAGTATAGAGGAGATTGATATTTTTATTCAACTTCAAACAAATGTACATAATGAACTAAAATCTCCTCTATTTATAGAAGAAAGGAAGCAATTGCGAGGCTTTTCAAGAATCAGTTGCGAGGTTTTTTTTTGAGTTGCTTGTAAGTTGTTTGTATGAGTTATTCGCAACTTGCATGTTCAATAAGAAGCTGTTGCAAGTCATTTCATTGAGTTGCTTGCAATCTGCCTACATCAGCTGCTTGTAAATAAACTTCAATAAAGTACTAAATGAATTATTATTTTTTAGGAAGATTATCTACGACGCAATAATAAACCGACATCCACAATAATATTTTCACAACACTAACAAGAATTTTCGTTTTTGTTTGGGAGAATTTTTTTCTCAACGCATCAGACTTCAACTATAAATAATGAATATCGAATGAAAACCAAGAAACAAACACGAAAATAGAGAGAAGGAATTTAGGTCTAGGCAAGTTATTTAAATATGATGAATTCGACGTTCAAGATTCTTATAATTGTACCTTTTAAATATGGTATTCAAATTATAATATTATTCTCTTTATCCCAATTTATGTGATATATTTTTTTAATAATTTAAACTTCTTGATTTTGATCACTTATTTGAACATAAAATCTTCAATTTTTTTTATATATTTGAAAACTGGACTAAAAGTATTATAAGTTACAATAGTTAATAATATATAATATTAAAAAAACATATAAAAAAATACAATCACAGAACAACTTGTTTGATCTGAGGAGATTCGAACAACATCACATAAAATTGGGATAAAAAGTGTACTAAAATTACTTTTCAATATTTATATTTAATTTTTATATCGAAAATATTGAGTTTAATTAACTAAACTCGGAGCTCAAAGATTTCCGGGGTTTAGGTATCATACATACAGTACAAACGCTCATTAATATTGTCCTCCTTTCTACCGCGCAAAACCCCAAGGTTTAGTTGTCTCTGAAGTCAGATCAGTTACTAATAAATGCCAATTTTATGATGTCTCACTTGGGGTTGCCTTGGCATGACATGATATATAACAAGGAGTACTACTATTCAACATCTATAGCTCACTTATAGCCTATTGGACCAAATCGGAAAAATCAACTTATTTTAAAAAATATTTTTTTTAAAAGTGCTTTTGAACAAAGTACTTTTGAATAGAAACAACTTGTGTTTGGCTAAGAACTCTGAAAATCATTTTTAAACAATAAATTGTATTTAGCCAAGCTTTTCAGAAAGTGTTTTTAAGTATCAAATTACGAATAAGGACAAGAATATATTTACTTAATATTTAATATTATAAGTAAATAAATAACCTCAAAAAATTGTTATTACATGCAATAATTAAATCTTTTCATTTTACTTAAGTAAAATATGAAAATAAAATTTAAAAGTACTTAATTCTTTTAATATAAGTTAAATATATTAAAAATCATTCAACAAAATATAAAAATATTCATCCCTAGAGTCACTATATATTAGAAAGTTATCCTAAAAATAATAAGAAATATTTATACATTAATATCCTAAGTATTATGTTTAATGGTTATTTTGGTATATATTATATTTTGTTAAGGGTATTCTTGGTAAGAAGAAAAGTCAAAACTACTTCTACTTCTACTTTTGGGAAGAATCTACTTTTTTCTGTTTCTCAAAAACTACTTGTGCTTCTTCTCAAAATCACTTTTTTCCCCCCAAAAAGCTTGGCCAAACACCTCAAGTTAGAAAAAAAAGTGTTTTTAGAAAAAAAAAATATATATATATTTTTTTAGCTCTTGAGAAGCTCGGCCAAACAAGCTATTAGTTTGACATTTTTCTTCGTCTGCTTAAACTCCTTATTCTTGTTTTGATATGAGGATTTCTCAAAACATTAAAGATTTAACGTTCATTTGTTTGCATGAGCTTTGATTCTTATATAACCCTTCTTCGCCTTTGTTTGAGGCAGATAAAAAATTTCAAGAATTAAGATGGATATATTATTACAAATTAAAGAGGTAAACATAGAATCTCTATTTGACGGGTTGCGCTTTTAGGTTATTATCATGAATTATAATTTAGAAAATATAGGTTAACATTAAAGATTTCTTGCAATTTTACTGACTTTTAACATATACACTTATACTTCATATAGACAATGCTGGAATTATTGGACTATGCTACATCATCCACTATTATTAATTTTAATTATATAAAGTTTTACGATGACAAAGGAGACAAGGATTTTAATGTGTTAGATTTGGGATTTTTTGAATAAATAAACAAAATAAAAAGGAAAGAAAAAAAAAAGAAAAAAAATACTTAATTAAAACACAAGAGGGACACTAGACATGCTTAAAATTGAGATACAAATTGAGCTTTGAGCCTATGGTTTTATTTGTAAAGGTGCACTCAATAATCATTGTATCATTTGGTACACACATATATATTTATGTTATAAATAGAATTTTATTTAAGGTGAATGTCTATATTTTAGAGAGATCTTAAGGATTTTACTTGATGGCTAAATCACATTTTCCCTATAAATAGAGGGGTCCTATTCCAATGTAAATCATCCCTAAATTCAATAAATATTTCTTCTCTCTCTTTCTCTACAATATTGTTCTTCTTCTTTTATTGTTTCATAACACGTTATCAGCACGAGACTCTAATCAATTGAGTATAAGCTTTGGGATTAAGCATAATGATTGTCAATTATTCCATGAACTTCCTTCATGATTAAATTCTGAATTTAAGGTAAGTATTTTACTTTATTTTTCTCTTTTAAATTCTTGAAATTCTATAATTTGATTTTAAATGCAAGCAAAGACAATAAACTTTGATTATATAACTCTTATAGAGTTTGCAAGAAATTATAACCACTCGAAGTGGTAAAATTTCTATGCATTGACATGATCAAATTCATGTATGATTGTGGGCAAAGAAGTGGAAACCCGTCCGATTGAATTTGCTTCATTCTCATTCCCCTTAAGAGAATGTGATAGCAATATGTGATAAATCTGAAAGAAGACAAAATTATTACCGTGAAGGTATCAATGGATATGGACATGGCAATAGACGAAATTATAATCGTCATCATTGTGATAATGAGAAACATAAAGATTCTCAAAATAATCCTTCACTCTTTGAAAGTAATATTTGTCATCGATTTGACATGGGATTTTGTAAAGCACATATAGATGATTATGGTCCATTCATGATGTGAATATGACAACATCTAATTTATGAATACATATTCATTCTTAGAAGAATATGAACGTGCTGGTGGTAGTGAATATACCACACTCACCTCTAAAAGGAGGTTTGAGATGAAATAAGAAAATAATCTTATTATTATGGCATGCATGGTCATTGATCACGTACCTATTGTGATTATGCCAAAATATTATGACAATGTGATTATTAGAGGGCATAAGTAATAGAAGTAAAATATCTTGCCTATGATGATATTGACCATGACCATAATTGTATAACTTTCTCCTTGAAAGTGATATTCACTATATGAATTTTGAAGAATATGTGGTAGTACAAAATTAATTGAAAGCTCTAGAAGAGACAATTATACTACTTTAGAGAAATAAAATTGATTATCAATAATGTATTGTGTCGTAGCAAGCCTCAAAGAAATTTATTGAGTTTCTAAAGTATTCGCGAAAGCGGTTGGTTATATTGAGACTATAAATAAATGAAAGATTTAATATCTTCTATTACTTCAACTTGTAGCGGGATAATACATATGTGAAAAGTTATCCGCTTTATTCTCCAGTTTGTACTACACAAATAAAATAATACCACAATAAAATAGATGTTTATTGATATAAAAACTCATGTCATAATAAACTTGGAGTTTATTGATAATTGTACATGTTATGGTATAAACATGAAGTTTATCAATATTGATAATTTATTCAGTTGACATAATTGATTTTAGCCATGTTAATTTAAGTATGATGTGCAAAAATAAAAGAGAATTCACATGGATAAATATTAAAGAAGAAGAAAGTTCTTTATGAATTCTCTTATTTTGCTTGTTCTCGCGATTATTATACCAACTAAAATTGGGATTGAATCCCGTGAATGCTGAAAATATCAAAGATGAATATGAGTCCATTCACCTACCATGTATACAACATAAGATGCATTTATGAGATGGTTACATGTGCGATTATTATTAACCCGCAACCTGGTGTTTGCAAGGTAACTTGCTCAAACTTATTTCGAGCATAATTTTCAGATTTTCTATTCGAGATAGTTTATCTTGATAAGTTGGTTTACATCACAACTGGTTTAGCAAAATAATTTATTTAGTGCCTCCACTTAATAGCTAAACTATTACTTATGAGAATAAAGTTATTTATATCAGTTTGATATACATTATATACGAAAGTATATTACATTCTCCTCTCACAAGTGGTTCAGGGTCAGGATCCAAATAATTCCATATTATTATTATTGATGTGCGGTGTATATTTTGATTAACATCATAATGCACAAAGATAGATTCCCAAAATTGAGGAAGAAAGTTAGTTTTTCTAACATGAGGGGGAGACAAAATAAATAGTTGGGAAATGGTTACGTGGAATAAATCATCATTTGTACCTCTAGATCCTTGAAGATAATATGAACTTGAAGTTCATAAAAAGATAATTCATCTGCAATATAATGCAAAGCATGCCAGACGCATTTGCTGACCCAAAGAAAGTAACTATATTCTCACTGAAAAAGCTCATATTAGAATAAGTCCTAGAAGGACAAAGTATGATACGCTTAAAGCATATAGACAAATCAGTTTCAAATAGAATTCTTAATAAAGAAGATGAACGGATGATCATAATAAGAAGGCAAGTAATCTAGAAGATCACATGACATAACACTTCATAAAATCTCAGGAGAGGTTCAGGTACCTGAAAATATGAATGAAGGGATCTCTATGTTATGTCTTTATGAAAAAAAAATTGGAACCAATATAAAATGTTCTTCGTCGACATATCATAGCGATAAGTATAGATGAGGATCTCAAGTTTGTTGAATACAGACATAAAAATATTGGCCAAATACAAGAGACACAATTCAAATAGAATTGGTTTCATATGAAAAACATGTAGTTTTGGACATGTAGTTCAAACATTTGAAAGTATAAAGTCAATGTTGTGTGCAATCGCCTTTATCTATCTTATATGTCTAGCATGACATAAAACTTAATATGCATCTAAAGTCTATTTATATGACTTAACTTATACGACAATCCCTGAAGAATTTAAATTGCTTAAAGCATATAAAATTCTTGGTCATGAAGTACTACATCCTAAGTACAATTTGTGCACATTTCTATCTTGCTATAATTATAAGCATGAAAATGTGATGGCGAGAATTTTCAAGGTGCAACATATTCATTGGAGTTAATATGTGTGATTTATTCACCAAATCTCTGCCGACGTAAATCTTCAAGAAGCTAGTGCACAAGATTGGGATACGAAGGCTAAATGATGTGAATTGATGCTCTCATCAAGGGAAGTTAATACGTGTTGTACTCTTTTTTCCTTACAAGGTTTTATTCCACTGGTTTTTCCTTGCAAGGTTTTTAACGAGGCAACCAAAAGGAGTATTGTTAGATATATGTACTCCTTTTCCTTTACTAGAATTTTTTTTTCATTGGGTTTTATAAGATTTTAACGAGACACATTATTTGTTGAATAGACACTTAAGGGGGAGTGTTATAAATAAAATTCTATTTAAGGTGAATGTCTATATTTTCGAGAGATCTTAAGAATTTTACTTGGTGGCTAAGTCGCTTTTTCCCTATAAGTAGAGGGGCCCTATTCCAATGTAAATCATCCCTAAATTCAATAAGAATTTTCTCTCTCTCTTTCTCTGCAATATTGTTCTTTTTTTTTATTGTTTCATAACAATTTAAAACATTTAAAAATATATATAATATTATTATACATGATATCGAGAGAGGAGCATGGGTTTATGTGCCCCATGCTCCAACACATAAGATACACACCTTTGCTTCTTTATATTATTATAAACTTTAAATAAAGAAGATTGCATGTTTAATTTTATTCTTTATCTTTTGCTTAATAAAAATTACGTTCCAATAGGTAGATTCGATTCCTCATTCTATTGTGAAGGATGAAGGGCTCAAATATCTTGCATCCCCAATTATATTTTCACTTGCAAAAAGACATATATTATGGACGGTTCTATTTTAAGGGCATTATTTTACACAAATTTAACTTGCCATTACATCTTAGTTTTAGGCTTTTAGCCCTTCCACGTGCGTTATTTTATGACAAAAGATCCACATGCCTCGTTATTATCCTTTAAAAGAGCCTTATATAGTTACGGAAATTGTAAGTTAATGTGCGTAAAATTTAGAGAGAATGTCCGAAAGTTAAGATATCAAGATGTATATTTTTAGTAAGATTGGGGGCAGTTACGTTATTAAGGTCATCCCATTTACTTTTCCTAATTTCCTGTTTAGAGTATTGATGCTTATCGTTTGTATGCATGAATGTTTGTTTAACACATCGTAATCATGATTTGACATCTGCATTATCACAGTTGCTCATTTGACATGACACGAGGTGATTAAGAATAAAGCCAAATTAAAGAGTTTATTTGTATAGGTCAAAATTAGGTCGAGTTTAGCGAATACAAACAGACAAGCCGTGGCGAGGTCGAAGCCGAGCGCGGCCCAGTGGTGAGGAGCTGCCAGAAGAGAAACTAATGCCGAGGTCGAGCAAAGAACAAAGAGCAGTAGTGGTTAGAATAGTCTTAAAATTGCGGTAAAGAATATTCTGTTGAATATTCCTCCAGCTGTACTTTTTTAGGGTTTTCTAGGATTATCCCCTATAAATAAGAGGAGATAAGGAATAAAACGGGATCTTCATTTTTCTGATAAGAACATCTTGTAAAGGGTTGACTATCAAGAATACACAAAAAACTTGTCTTGTCTCCTATGTTTGATTCTATTGTTAAACATTCCTCTTTTACTCACAAAGATCCAAGAATACTTTATCCATCTTCATAGTCTATTGTCATACGCTATTGTCAGAAGAAGGAATCATTCAACTCATTCAATATTTGGGTGACAAATTCCTTCTTATTAAATTTAATGTCATTTTTACATTTATTGCATATTTATATCCTCGTATATTGATAATAATTGGGCATTAACTTGGTATTCACTGACTTAGGTCCGGTCCCATATCATTAGAATTAGCAAACTTCAGATCTAGAATTTATTACATTTAACTAGGATTCACCCATTATTTACTTATTAAAATAGTTTAATAAAAGGTTATCAACTTTTTGGTAAAACAATTTGGCGTTGTCTGTGGGGAGTTCCTAGTTAAAACTTTTTAGTTTCTCCTAGATCTAAGAAAGGAAAAACAACAACAACGACAAAGCTTTTTTTTTTTTTCTGCACAAGCTAACAATGGCAGGAAAAGGCGAGGAAAAACTGAAAGCAGTGATGGGTGTCACTACTAACCTCCTAGGCACCATCAACGAGGTTGACAGAGAGGACGAGGAGAACGTGATGTCGCGCGCCTCACCCAGGCGAACGACTCACCTCCCCCTCATGGGAGTGTAACCGCTTCTCACGAGAAGAGGGTCTCTACGTCTGAGACGGAGGAAGCACCGCCGACAGTGAAAAAATTACTGGAGGCAATGGCTGACAAGTACTCTAAGCAATATACTCGACAAACCCGCTCAAGGGGCGAGTAGGAATACCGCACAAGTTGATACCACAACGACCATCAACGAGCAACACACCCCTCCCCCAGCAGGTATCACTCACACTGTTGTTGATGCAGGTAACGACGCCCTCGCGGCTGTCCTGAGGAAAATGGAAGAAATGAAGAATTGGAATAAAGCACTCTGTGACCAAATGAGGGAACACTAAGAAAGGGTTGATAAGATACCGGGCGCCCCGAAACTTCTGCCAAAGCGGGACGTCAGCCGGTTCGTGGAACAACCATACAGCAAGGGGGAAACTCCACATGCCATACCCAAAACCTTCAAAATGCCACTATATTTAAAAATATACGACGGCACAACGGACCCTGAAGACCACATCATTCATTACGTCACGGCGGTAAAAGGCAACGACCTCTCAAAAGAACAGGTACCGTCGATGCTGCTAAAGAAGTTCGGCGAAACCCTAACATGGGGAGCCTTAACATGGTACTCACAATTGCCAGCACGTTCCACAATAACATTCGAAGAAATGGCCGACAAGTTCTTCACCGCCCACGTCGGGGCCAAGAAAGCGGAAGCCAAGGTGAATGATATATTCGCCATCAGACAATCTCCCGGCGAAGGGCTCAGGGACTTCCTTGCCCAGTTCAACCGAGTAAGAATGAGTCTGTCGAACGCGTTAGAGGGAATGACAGTAGAGATTTTCCAGAATGGGTTAAACAGGAGCGGGTCGAGAGCAACCAAAAAACTATTAAGCAGACTCATGAAATACCCTCCCACCACCTGGGAAGAAATACACAACACTTACTGTGCCGAGGTGAGAGCGGACGAGGACGACATGAACAGTCCAACTCAACGATTAACACCAGTCCAAATGGAATCGAGGAAAGATCGTCGGAATGACAGCCGAATATATCACGTAGGTCCACGCCTCAATCGTGAAAGTCACCAACCGTACATCAGAACGGCCATCCTACTACCTCCCCGCCAAGACGAAGGCCCATCCAGGCCTCAGATGGGAACCCACCGAAACGAAAGAGGTATGCCTCCACTTTTATCTGCTCACAATTTTTGTGTTTCTCCTTCAGAAATAGTTTACACCCTAGAGAAGCTCGGCCCCAAGGTGAAATGGTTACAAAAGATGAATTTTGATCCAAACTTCAGAAAGTTGAATGCCCTCTGCGAATTCCATCAGGAACGGGGATAAACAAGAAATAAAGGGACAAAAAAAACATATTACCAATGGTGAAAGACCCTTACGGTTGAAGTTCCACTGCTCGGGGAACCCGACTAGGTCCGCCATTTCGTGCTCGATACTAACGAAGAAGTAATTGCACCAGAACCGACGGTTTGCTTTGTCATCCATCCCCACCACCAATACTTTGGTCCCACGGTGTCAGAGATGAATCAACGTGCCCCTGTAAAAACTAGGCGAGAAGAGGTGCAACAGATGACAGATGGAGACCTCGTAGCCGGTCAATTCTGCAAACTTTGCCAACATCAGAAAGATTTTATAAAAGTAAGGGAAAGCTGCATCGGGCAGACGTCGTAAAAGCGGCAGAACTCCTCAGGTAAAGGAGGAAGAGGAAGAGGAAGAGAGTAACCCACCAAAAACGGGTAGGCATAGAAAGAGCAATATCCAGGCCGGTGGACTTGTATCACATCGTTCCCCGCCGGAACAATATCGATATGGGCAGGGATATGGAATTTAGACCGGAGGTCGGATATTTTCTTCAGCCCTATATCAGATCGTACCTGCTCAGGAGCTGGGGTGGGCTCTTTGGGAAAATTTCGAGGAACAACGTCCTCCACGGTGGGAAAACTTTCGTCTTCCATAACCATGGGTTCACCGCCACCAGAAGGCATGGCCACCGACAATGGGGTGGCATCAGAGACTATATCAGAAGTGTGAGTAGAGTTTGTCATTTTTACAGTAATATGTATACAGTGGAGCCGGAAAGAGAGAGTATCGACGGGAGAAAAAATCAGAAGCTGGAGCTAAAAAGCAGAAGGCACCAAAATCGAAGTGATAAAGACTCTGGAAACAACACATTGCATCGGGAAGATGCGTAGTGATGATGCACGTGGCCATGACATCATCCTATATCAGTCAGGCCAACCACGAGCCTTGAGGCGACACGTCACCGGTTCGATATCGACCAATTTATCTCAGTCACCACGACAAAATCTCTTTTTGACCGGCTGCATATAAAATTCGCTCATCAAGGAAATCCAAGAGGAGGACCTCAATAAGCGGAGGGACTAACTGTATGGGTCAAAATTAGGTCGAGTTTAGTGAAAGCAAATGGACGAGCCATGGCCGAGGTCGAAGCCGAGCACGACCCAGTGGCGAAGGGCTGCCAAGAGAGAGACCAATGCCGAGGTAGAGCAAAGAACAAAGAGTAGTAGTGGTTAGAATAGTCTTAAAATTGCGATAAGGAATATTCCGTTGAAATATTCCTCCAGTTGTACTTTTTTAGGGTTTTCTAGGAATATTCCCTATAAATAAAAGGAGATAAGGAATAAAAGAGGATCTTCACTTTTCTGATAAGAATATCTTGTAAAGGGTTGACTATAAAAAATATACAAAAAGCTTGTCTCCACTGTTTGATTCCATTGTTAAATATTCCTCTTTTACTCACAAGATCCAAGAATACTTTATCAATCTTCATAGTCTATTGTCACACGCTATTGTCAATAGAAGGAATCATCCAACTCATTCAATATTGGATGACAAATTCCTTCTTATTATATTTAATGTCATTTGTCACATTTATTGCATATTTATATCCTCATATTTTTTCACTGACTTGGGTCCGGTACTATATCATTGGAATAATCAAATTTCAGATCTAGGATTTATTACATTTGACTAGGATTCACCCATTATCTTCTTATTAAAATAGTTTAATAAAAAGGTTATCAACTTTTTGGTAAAACATTATTTTTGTCCGTCTACCAAGAATATGCGAAATATATATAGCAGGTCTAATTACACGTTTAGAAAGATAATTACGGTAACTAATCAATGAAACAAGTAAAAGTGCCTCATAGGGGATGCATTTAAATGGTAAGACATCGTAAGAAAGCAAGGCTCAATTAACTCATGTTTCTAGCAAATTTCATTGGAGAAAGAAGGTGATTGTCAAAAGTTGTAATGATATTATCTTACGCGTTACGTGTGGATTGAATTGTTGACAAAGAGAAAGTCAAAAGGGGGTTGGGTAGGCATGAGTTGGTGTACTAGTAATAGTTTACTTTAAATAGCAAGAGAGAGGTAGATTTGGGTTTTTGGGGGGTGGGGAGAGGGGG